>JAVJIF010010832.1:0-164187 GCA_038442645.1 Agave tequilana
GACTTAGCTCCCAATTAGGCTAATTGTTAAGGGCTTGGAACGAAAACTCCTCCGCCTAAAATGGTTTTCATTTTACCCCACCTCAGTTTATAAATACCAGAAAGGCCAAACAAGCAGCACTCTTTCCCTCCTCTCTGGGTCCTCACCTTTCGGATTCTGGATTCAACTCGGGAGAAAGAATCGCTTTTTAGCGTCGTCTCTGTGGATCCAAGCGGTAAGCTTATTTTCTTCTCCTCCAGTTTCATAACAATTTGAAAAAATTATAGGGTTTTCGTTAATCAATCGATCCATCTCTCCTCCTCTCAATTTCGCCTCTTTTTTTTTATGAAATCAATCGATGGAGAAGAGAGAAAGAAGATCCGCTCGCCAGTTGTGGAGCCGCTTGAGTTCTCTGAAATCTTGTCGTTCTAAGTTCAGGATGTGAAATCGTATCGATATCGACCTATTGGATCCTTTCATAGCTACTGTGGTTTTTCACCAAATGTGAGTTTTTTTTTCCCTTCCTTTTACCGTCGGATCCCGAGGCTCAGATCGATGGGGCTTAGGAGATAATATACTTATTTGGTATAAAATCGATTAGTTATTGCTCAAGTTGTATGATCTTGTGATTTTTGAGGGGTCTAAGTTGGTGAATTTGTAAAATTTTGTGATTGTACCTGCACTGTTCTGATTGTGAGTGAAATTTGACCCTATAAGAACCATGGACACGGACACGCTGAAAATTTTAAATAATACGTATGAAACATCAATGCCATGGAAAGAAGTGTCAATATGTGTCTGACATGTTCCCAACGCTATACAGCTTCACAAATGCAGGTTCACAAACTTTAAAGTAATATATGTCACAAGATGATGACAGAGAAAGTAGAGAAAAAGATGATGACATGAAAGGAGTGCCGTGTCGGATATAGTGTGTCCGACACATTCCTGACACGACATGCTTTACAATAGAAGAGTCATTGCTATGTAGATTAGAATGTTTTCTCTTGGTTTAATTCTAAGGTTGTGAGTCAGTGTTGCAAATGCGAGTTATTGTGGTTGTCGGGGATTATGGATGAACTATGAGGCAAAGAAATCTCAATCTAAATCATTTCATTGAGCGTGAGTCTACTGTCATGTTTTCAAGGTTCAAGAGACGTCCAGGGGAGGAAGAAGGGTACGCGTTCAAAGTGACTAGAGCAGAAGCAAGAAACCAAGCAAAGATGTGGGACAAAGTAGTTTTCAGTTGACCTTATGACAGACAAGTCCATCACACAATTGCCTCGGTTCTAGCCTACAAGTAAATTGGTCGAGCGATCTGAACTGACCTGGGTGTTTTGATCGGATTTTTGATGGGGTATTGGCTATGATTATGATGTCAGGATATCTCGTAAGTGTTTTAGGGCTATGAGGGTATAGATATCCTCACTGTGCTTGGTGGTAATTATGGGGACCCGTAGGTCAATGGCTTAATGGGGTTGCTACCTTTACTGCATTGACATATTGATATGCTGAACCATTTCATCTTTCAATTTATGTAGTTCTTTGATACTGAGCAAAGACTAAGAAAAATTATCTGTTTCTAATAACTAATTTAGTTTTATACTAAGAAGATCAATTATGGAAGCTATTTATGTATTAGGATATTGATAAAAAAAAATACTTGAAGAAAAAAAGAGATCTACATATGATTTTCGTTCGATTAGAGAAATTTATGGTAGGGACCATATGGTCGTCAAGGAATTAATATGGTGAGTTTTAGAAAAGAAACAAGTATATAGTAGGTATAATACATGGTTAAAAATATGTATGTAATTAGTGTGAGAACAATTAGTGGGAGATAGAACCATACCCTCTAGCCCATATGCTTATGTTAAGGATTGGCTTTAAGTCTATCTCTTCGTGTTATTTGTGGAGGAACATAGTAGTAATATTTAGAATAAAGTTTCTTGGTGCTTGTTATTTATTGATGGTATAATATTAGTTGATAAGACTATACAAGGATTCGAGGAAAGAATAAGTGTCAAAGTAGAAAGATGGAGAAAAATTCTGATTGTAAAATATTAGATTAGTAGAACAAAATGGAATAGATAAATATTATTATAGTGAAATTGTGGTGAGAACTGAGCATATAATACAAAATGATAGCCAAGAAATGCTTTAGTGTCATGTTCGCTATTTAGGAGATAAGCCACTTATTAAACAGTGAGATCGAGAAATTTGTGGTTCACAGATCAGAAACAAAGCTGGAGGGTTAAAGTGGATAAGTGCTTTATAATTTCATATGATTGTAGAATACTCATGAAACTAAAGAAAAAAAATCTATAGAATGACTATAAGACCACTAAATGAGTGTAGCAAGAATAATAGTGCCAAAATTGATAAGTAAAATACACTAAGAAATAAATAAAGAATGCATACAAATAAGTAATGAATACACCCTTGAGAAGTTAGAGGACGTTCCTATTAAAGATAAAGAGGGAGAATTAATTGAGATGATTTGGGCATGTGGAATAAAGGCTAATAAGTACGTCGATTAGAAAAAGTGATAGGATCAGCTAATGGAGTAATGAGAATTAGAGGGAGGCTAAACGAAGTTAAATGGAGACAATTAAGAAGGGTATGATAGTGCTTGATTTAATTGAGGAGACGACCTGTAACAAAAGAAATGGTACATGTAAGCCACACCAAAAGTTTGGGCAAATGATTTGCTGTTGTTGTTGTGGCAATGGCTTTAATCACCTCGATGAATTGAATTTTCACGTCTTGTGCCATTTGTTGTGTCCTCTGCTCCCTTCCTACCCGCCCAAAAGTTAAACGAAGAATTAATGTCAGAGTCAACTAGTGGAAGACAAAAGTTTTTTCTATTTCTCCTTGCTGCACTACGTATCATGTGGCCATAATGAATCCATCTCATTCCTTGCTACTTTTACTCTTCGCCCTTTTTTCTCCTAATTGTCCTTGATGAGAAGAAAGTTGATGACAATAACAGTTACTACATAAGAAATTTGTATAAGATTTTAATTAGATTCTAATTTTAATATACAGTTAGGTTGTACATTGTACTCCTCTTTGATGTTTGGCTTATTTTGTGCCTTGTGTTCAACAGTGTGCTGGTAATAACTTTCATAGATCAAGTTAATTCACAGTTTTGATAAATTATATGGTGCAACTTTTGTAGGCTGAGTGAAAAGATGGACAACAGCAATGCTGAAACAGATCAGATGTTAAAGGAGTTCTATATCCCAGATTATGCACTAGTACCTGATGCACAGGTAGAGAAACTAAGTTATGTACCCAAGTGCCTATCATAGTTTTCATCAATTCTAGAAGTGGCGGTCAGCTTGGAGGCGAGTTACTCAAAACATATCGTGAGCTTCTCAACAAGGATCAGGACTTATTGATTTCTTGGAGTAAAACATCATTAATGTTTGCATTGTTCATTGTCAGCTATGTTCTGTGTTTAAAATATTCTTAGTTGTTAGTTAATTACATCTCATGTTTTCTATTTACATATTCTTTCAGGTTTTTGATTTAGGGGGAGGAGCTCCTGACAAGGTGTTGCATAGGCTTTACGCCAATTTAGAAAAGCTAAAGTCCATTGGTGATGATCTTGCTACAGAAATCCAGAATAACTTGAGATTAATTGTGAGTCAGGATGAAAGACGATATTATTCGGATGCTATCTCGCATCCTAGTGACTATTGTATTATCCTCCATTGTTGACTAATTTCATCCACTAGAAGGTTTTATTTTGACCGAAAGGTACTTGACTAGGTTGCTGGTGGTGATGGCACAGCAAGTTGGCTTCTTGGAGTGGTATCTGATCTTAAACTTGCTCATCCTCCTCCTATTGCTACAGTACCTCTGGAACAGGCAATAACCTTCCATATTCATTTGGCTGGCTGGTAGGTAAATCATCATATTGTTTCTTGAGATTCTTTTCCCCCTTTATACTTACTATTTCTCATGTAAACATGGAGCAGTAGACTGGGACTTAGTGCTGAGCTTGGGTGTAAGCCTACATGATATAGAATAGTTCTGTCTCCCCTCCAATTATTCTAACATTAGCTATTTCTCCATCATACATATCTTTAATCACACAATATAGCTACTAAATACTCGTTTCTTTTCTAAAACCCACCCCATTACCTCTCTAGAACCCGTATCATTTTTTTCTGAATCAATAAAACCATATTTAGATCTCTTTTCTTCTCTCGTATCTCCATCAATTGCCGGTGCTCTTTTCTTCTCCCACTATCTCTTCTCCGCCTCCCCTCTAATTATCTAAATTGAACTTTAACTAATAGATAAATTATATCTAATTAAGATATGCTTTTAGATAACTACATGGAGCCTTTGCAGGCTTCAATGGGCTTATACATTGCAATTGGATCTGCATCATCTAGGCAATGAAGGGATGTGTTCTCATTGCTCACCTATTAACCAAAATGTGCACCACTGTGTGGAAGTTTCCTAACTGCCTAGCTTGTTTTCCTGTACATATATACATACATAAATACATGTGTATATGTATATGTATATATACACAAACATATATGTATATCATGTGTGCGCTGCATGTGCTCATATATGCATGGTATATCTGTGCAATTTGTACATATGTATGTCTGTATATAGGTATAGCCATTTTTATTTGTGTATTGTTGAGTCCTCCATATCATACTATCATACACTAAGTGGAGTCAAAACTTGCTGTATTGGCAATCCTTAACATCTTATGGATATGTTTGGTAAAGGAAAGGATCTTGTCAATGGTATATCCTTGCAAAATCATACAACCCAAATTGCCTGGCTAACCCTCTCCATACGAAGACCATTTCTCACTAATCACCATCTCTGAAACCCCTGCTTTACAAATCCGAAGCTTTTAAACGTAGCAACAACCAAAGTAAAATGTGTAGTGCATTCATCGTATGCAATAGTTTTAACGTTTGTTTTTTCGCTGCACAAAATATTTTTCAGAGCATGTTGAGTATATGAACAGCAGACATTGTCCAATGCTTGTCCTCTACTTGGATTTCAACAAGCAATTCCACCTTAAACACACACGATTGCATTATCGGTTCTCATTTGAAGAACTTGTCAATCAAGCAATGAAGAACTTTGTTGTATTAACATCCAAAATTTACTGCCTTTAAAACTATGATGGGTCCTTTCAAGATGATCGTAAGATTGGAGATCAAGGATCAACCCATCCATCTCTTGCCAAATTCATTCTCTTATGCTTCCATTGCTCTTGGCTGGTTTCAATAAAAGCTAAACCTTTCGCTCTCTTTTAAGTGATGTTGTTTCTTATCATGTTATAAAGAGGCAGAGAACCCTCAAAACTACCATTAGAAGCAAGACTGTATGCTTTGGTGTAGGTGATATAATGGTCTTTGTAGGTGAATGATAGTCCTGCGGTATAAAACTAATTATCAAACTCCTTTTGCAACTATTTCGGAATACTAATATTAAACCCTTTTAAGTACAAGCTTTCTTTTGTTTGTTGTTTTTTGGCTTAAACTTCTAATCAAAACAAAGCGAAGCGAGGTTTTCTCTCGTGACTCATTCACAAAAGTTGTTCGTTGTTTGTCCGTCTTCACTCTCCCATATCTCTCTCTCACGCTCTCCGCCTCATAGCAACACCCGCAGCCCTTAATCTCTCTTCTTATCTTCTTCTCTCCTCTTCGAATTCTTCTTCTTCTGTCTCCCCTCCCCGCACTATCCTTCTTCCTCCTCATTTTCCTTCCAGCAAACCCCCAACCCTCCTCCTTCTCCTCCCCCTTCTCTCCCCCCCCCCCCCCCCCCCCACAAACACCAAAAAAAAAAAAAAAAAAAAAAAAAATCTTCCTCCTTCGCTCTTCCCATATCCTCCTCCTCCTTCGCTCGGTTTATACTGCTATGCGGTAGTCTAGTACTTTCGAATGAATGATCCAATCCTTGAAGTCACACCTCCACTAGAAGTTTGGATTGATCAGAGCACCAAGTTGGCAAAGAAGACAGTTGGGATTAACAGTTTTTGTATGCCTTGATTCAGCTTGCTACCTCTATTCTTTTAGCCTCTTCTTTTTGGTTGTTGATTAGTTTGATAGCCTCTTCTCAGATCTGGTAAAATAATGGATTGAGCTTCATTCTTGAACATGATCCTTTTTATATATAAGGAATGGCTGCATTGAACTTTTGATTCCTCAGAGTGCCTTTAACCTTCTTACTTCTGTAACAAACCCTCCAAACTGACTGTTAACGTGACTTTTCTCTTGCTTCATTGCTTGCAAAACATTCTAAACAACAACAACAACATTTAAAACACGAAAGCTTTCATTCAATCAAGCATCATAAGCTACATGTAAAACACGAAAAAGTGAGAACTAACAACAGATAATGAGAATTTCTTAACAAAACTGTAAATAACAACAATACAAAAAAGTAAGCAACTGGTTAACATTTCAATTTGCACCAACAAGTAGCACACAAAACATCAAATTGAAATAATCTAAACCCCCTAAATTACATAAATCCTGAAAGCCTTTAAGTGTAAACCTCTGAAGCTATAATCCCAAAATATTTAAATTTCTCCTATATGGAATCCAACCAAGATAGTAGAAAAAAGAGAGTAAAAAGCTAAAAAGCTCATAGAAGGGAATGGCTGCTGCAAGATGTCTTGGTTGGGACTGGAATGAATACATGCACCCAGGAAGTTCTTGTTTCAGGCGAAACATGCTTGTTTCAGCTTGTAAGAGTATGTCTGAGTATTGACATATTCTTTAATTGTTTGAAATTCGTATGAATTGCAGGTAACCTAATGTACAATGAAATATTGCTTAAATTGTGCTCATAACAGATTGATGAGTACTTCAATTCATTGAAAGAAGTTTATTCTATAACACGCCTTCAAATGTTCCACAGGGGAAGAGAAATCCTGGTACAGACTGCCAATCTGTGGTATCTTTTTTGCATCAAGTGCTGAAGGCCAGGAAATGAAAATTGATAGGTACCTCAAACAAGTGGCATTATCTTCTTTTATGGAACTTTATTTTCTTTATGTTACATTACAAAAGGGACTTACTAATACTTTTAGATAGGTCTCAGGCATTTGCAACCCTTTATATGTCATATCAGTCGGGAACAAATGTTTGGTGGTATCACTAATCAATTTTAGCTGCTATAAAATAATGAAATTATGAACATGTCGGACAACAGGAATCATGATAGACTTTTCTTCCTGGTAATAAGAGTGGTCATCTGTCTGATTATAGTCAGGAGTTTCTGACATTTCTGTAATATATATGATATAAGGTTTCATGTAGGTGACCAAAAATTTTAGGATAAAATCTGGTTGTTTTTGTTGTTCTTTTATGATTCTTCAAGGATGTCGTGAAAGAAAGAAAATTTATCCTAACAGCCTTAACAGAAGGGATACAAGTATACTGTGCTGTCTTGGACGCTTTATCCAACCACAAAATTTTGTGAAATCAGAATTAAACTGTTACATATTGTTCTCTTAGTCACAAAGTATTCACTTGCCTACGCATTTTAAATTGGCTCTTTCATTACCGTCATCATCAATGCCCCCCCCACACCACCGCCGCCTGGAAACTGGAGTCTGGCAGACTCCATTGAGAAATGGCTTATCTGCTGTCCACACTTTGGTAGCTGGTCCCACGTTCTTGCCATGCCACTTCAGGTTTGGATGGGAAACATGTCCTACATATCCTAGCATTTAAACAAGCAGAGGTTGGCTCATTTATGACCCAGTGGAGGTGCAAATTATCATACTACTTTCCATGTAACAAGTGTATATCAGTTACAGATTCGTCGGTCTTCAGCGGAATATCCTTGAATTTGCTCAATCCTTACCTCTATTTGTTGTTGTTAGAAAAGAAAAGAATTTTTCTCGTATACACCCCAAATCTTACCTGTTTAGAAAAATGTCCCCTAAATCTTTCATTTTGCGATTCATCCCAAATCTTATGGGGTTTATAATTTTACCCCAAGACGTTACTCTTTGGAATCGAAAGAGAATATTCATCTCTTTTAGGTTAGGCTGACTAAAAATAGCTTAAAATGCCAAAATTTCCCCTTTATTAGTTATAACTTATTAAGGCTTCTCATTAGTTAACCCATCTCCCTAATTGGTTAACATCTATCATTGTACAAGCAGGAAAACAACCAATAAACCAAAATTTACCTAATCAAATGATCGCAATTCAACCAGAAAATTTCCCACAAGATGCAATCCAAAAGTGTAGCTTCTCAACATGCATAATTCGAAATAATTAAGAACAACTTCTTTTTAAGAACAACTTCTCTAAATCAAGTAATCAAAAATTAACCAAATAGCTCAAGGTTGCAACTTCCCCAACAAGTTAAGTAAATTCTTAAAATAAAAAAAATTTAAGACCCTAGAAATTAAGAATCAAGAAATGAGGTTGAATCTCACCGACGAATGAGGATGTGATCACCAACCTGCACCTCAAGGTCTTGAAGCAGGCATCATAAGTGATCTTCCTAGTCTCGTCAACCATGATCTTAAGCTTCATGATGTTGCTGCACGTCGGCGCCTGATGAGCTCATCTCCACGATCCAATGTTCCTCGAGTTGTTGTAGTGGTCCACCACTCGCTCATTATTTTACCTTATCATCGATAAGATCGCAACATTTTTCTTTTTCTTTTTCTTTTTAACTTCAAGATACATTTTTTTCCTTTTTCTCATTTCGTTTCATTTTCATTTTGCTTTTGGACAATGAAAGAGAGGTTGTGGACGAGCCACTAGGGTAAGTGGTGGACCACGGGTCTGAAATGTTCAAAAACTAAAGGAACATAAAGTCTAGGGTTTATAAATCCTTAAGATTTTGGGGATCAATTGATAATATGAAAGATTTGATGGGTATTTTCCTAATAGGTAAGATTTGAAGGGTGCATATCTAAAAAACCCAAAAGAAAAAGGATAGGTAGCATGAGGGATGATGAAAGAAGTGGTTTTAGCAACATTATCATTTATCATCTTGCATAATGATAAAAGCTTCCTTTCCGATTCGCCAACATCCCCTTTGCCTTTCAATTAGCAGTTCCATAGGCCTTTGAAGTTTGTATTGCTAATTTGAAACCTCAAAACTTTTTGGGGAAATAATTCTCATGGCGGTTGAACTGTGCTACAAAAGCCAGCCTCATATGTTTTCCCTATAAATCCCTCTATTATCACGCTTTTATAGTGGTAGCCAGCCCATGTTTCAAAACAGTGGGTTAGGATTAAGCTTGCTTTATGCTATCTTCACCCAACCATAAGGTGTGATTTGCATGTTGTAATTTGGTTATTGTAATTTTCTTGCTCTTTTTCCAAACCCCCGTATCATCTTTGCCTTATAGAATGTCCTAAGTATCTATTCCGTTGCATTTTCTGCCAAGACAAGTACTAAAATTGATAATGGATGTCCTTGTTGAAGCTTCCTCTTACATATTATTAGTCTTTCTTTCTCCACTCAAGAAGATACATGTATTCTCTATGTAGCCCGGATACTTCAATGAAGGAGACATAAATATGTAGGATATATATCAAATATTTAGAAAGTTAGATACTTGATGGATACATGTTGGATAGTCCTTTTGATGTATCATAAAATTTGCAATGTGTCCTAGATTATATGGTACGTATAATAGATGCATCAGTGCTTAAAAAGTTAAAAAAAACCAATATTTGAAGGGGGTGCAATTTTATTACTCATAGGTTGTTGCATTTATGTAATTGTTAAGTTTTTTAACAGGGAAGTCTTAACGAGGAACATGATTGTTTACACGGTTATTGATTTATATAACTCGAAACATTTTCATAACATCAATCATTTTACTCTTAAAATTCTGTTATAGATAATGAACATTAGCACAATCTCACAAGTATCAATTTATTATTGCCATCTTTCTCAATGTATCTGCATACCTATATCCTCTCGTATCGTCATCGTACATCCACATTGATGCATCACATATTCTATTTGTTCGCACACGCGGCCAGCGCACACATGTATGTTTGTGTGTGTGTGTGTGTGTATGTTTTGGCCATATCCATGACTTACCTGTGCCTTAGTTTTTGGAAATTAGTCGTGCCGTTCTGTCTATATTGTGCAGTACCCATATCCCTTATTTGTGTTTGTGCTTCATTGCTTATCCTTGGATTGCCTTGTCTACTGTTTTCTCTTGTATCTGATTTAAGTAGCATATTTCCATGTTCTTTCTTTTGCTACTTTGTACTACTTCATGAGCTATAGCAACTCTATCTAGCACGAACTATCTCAATCAGCCTGTCTGTAATTGCCAGCTAGCTCTTTGATCATTTCTCTGAGCCTATTTGCTAATGCCTTCGAGATATCCTTAAAGTTTAGAAAGAGTTACAAATTTGATTGGCATGAGACCTACCCACCCCTCTCTTATTATCTTTCTGGGAGAGTTTCTTTATTGTTGCATGAGCTCAAAATGCATGAGCTATAAAGTAGGCCTCCTATACTACTAATTGGCCTGGGATTCTTGTGTTGCCCTTCTCTTGAACAGAACCCAACTAGTTGGTAATTTGACAAGATCTCATTGTTGAAATGAGTCCCTTCTTTTTGCTACTCACCCTTCTGTGTAACTTGGTGAACATCTCAAATTCTGATGTGTTTTAATTGTACCCCTGGGCCATGGAGGTGAACCAAAGATATGATTGGGCCTTTTAGATGTAGTTTAAGGGTGTGGTAGGTAGATATATTAACAGAAATGGGCTTCAGCTGCAGGTATGATCTTCTCTATTTCACAGGTAATAATATATTTAGGTATAACTCTGGCTTAACCATTCTGATTATTTTGTTCTTATACTTTCTCAGTGACATTTTAATTCCATCTCTCTCTCTCTCTCTCTCTCTCTCTCACACACACACACACACACACACACACACAACACACACACACACAACACACACACGGGGCAAGACATTAGAAACTTTTGTCTCCGTGTCTGATTGGATTTGAAGTAACATGATATTTGGTTCATTTCAATTTTCCTTTGTAATTCAGCTGGCATATCATCATGAGGATGAGAGCTCCGAGAGAAAGCTGCGAGCCAATTGCTCCCCTTGAATTGCCACATTCTCTTCATGCATTTCATCGTGTGTCAGATACAGACTCACTTAATGTGGTAAGGCATCTTCTGAACATAGTTCTGAGGACTTCAAAATAAATTGGTGAACATAGACGTGTTCAGCTGGCAAATACATTGCCTAATGCTTATATTGTTTTTATAAGTCTCTTTGAAAATTAGTTTCCTTTCTAATCAAGGTGTGGTCTGACTTTTGGTCAACCGTTGATTGCTTATTCTAAATGCAATTTGCCTTCTTTGAACTTGGTATCTAATACTTGTATATTGATCAAAAGAGAGATTATTCAAGGATGATATTGTGTGTCACATTCGTTGACTGCAGTTTATTTGCTATTTCCAGCAGCTTTCTTGCTATGTTACAATATCTAAATCTACTCTTTTATGTTTACCTCTTCCCAGGAAGGTTATCATACATTTCGTGGGGGTTTTGGAACTACTTTAGTATGGGTAAGTTTTTCTTACTGAGTGAGAATGTCTTTGGCACTTACACTGCAATAAAGTAGGGGTAACTTTGGAAAGAATATCCTCTTCCAAATCAATCTGTCGAAAGCCAGTAGTACCTTATTCAATACATTCTAAGATTTCAGTAATATCTGTTCTGTTTCTCCACTTTAAGAAATTTGCATGCTGACTGAAAGGTAGATTTTGGCACATATATATTCTCTCTTTATAATGTTGGTGTTCTGGTCTTTTAAATTATATGTTTATTCAAGCGCCCACAAAAAAATGAGAAAAAGGAAAGAGAAGTATGCATGGGAGGGAATGCATATTCAACTTATTTGTGCTCTTGCTTCATGTTTATGTGTTAGTTTCTCGAGTTCTGTTGGCTTAGGCCGGAGTGCAATTTGATTTTCTCATATTACTTCGTTAATTCTTCCATATTAAACTCTTAGGTTTATTATTATTGTTGTGCCAGTTGGTGTTATTGCAGTAGTAATTCAAGGTGAGCTTGATGCTTATATGGCAGCTTTGTTTTTTAGTGAAGATCATTCTCATACATTGATTCATGCTTCTTAAATGGATATCTCCAGTGTCCATTGCGGACTAGTTCCTTGTCCACAAGTCCTAATATTTTTCACTTATAGCCTCTATTCACGTAATTAACTTCCACAGGCCAACCATCAAGAAACACATCCATACCATAAAGCAGTAGCACATTAGGTAATGTTTTAAAGTTTGCAAATAAATATGATAATGAGAGCCTTCCCTCAATCGGCAAGGTTTTCAAGTATAAATAGCCAGCTAAGAAGACCTTAGTGTAATTCTAAAAATGTTTACTGAATAACTTAAGCACTTCCATTTATAGCATATGCTTTCTGTTGCAATACAAATTTAACATGCATAATTTAATATCTTAAGTGTTTTTGTCTTGTGATTATTTTAATACTTAAATTTTATTCTACATGTCCTATCAATGTATTGGAAAGTTCTGCCATTTTGTCATCCTTTCTGTTACTTACTATGTTTTTCCATAACTTCTTTCCAGAAATAAAGAAACTATATCAATTTAGTAATGTCTATTCCATTGTAATTTAGTTAGCTTGATATCATATCACAGATTTGCGCATGAAATTTTTTTCCCTGTGATGTAGGAATGGACGCACAAGTATCATATGCATTTCATTCAGAGCGGAAGTTGCATCCAGAAAAATTCAAGAACCAGTTAATAAATCAGTGCTTTTCTTCACTTTCAAACGGTTAGTTTTTTTTGTTGTTGTAGTTATTGTTTTCATGGTTATATATGATTTTTGTAATGCAGACTACCTATGCTAAGCTTGGATGTACACAAGGATGGTTCTGTGCATCACTTCTGCATCCTTCTTCTAGGTAATATATTCTTTAAATGTTTGCATCAGTTCATAATAGTTGGTGACTGTCAGCCAGTTTAATATCCTTATTCTACAATCTACATTTCTTGTTTTGAATGAACCATGATCCTTTTTTTTTTCCATTGAGATTAATTAATATGACAACTTCATAGACCGTGAAACTGTTAAACTTACTGAACAATCTGTATCAAATTACTCGCAAAAATGTGTGGCAGCTGCAGCCCAAGAATGTCCTAGGGTTTATGGTTCATATATGAATTCACATTTCCTTTGCCCCTCATTTATCCATTTTATTTATTATTTATATTTATTTATTTTTCATATAAACCCCCAGATACTAGGTGGTCCCACCGGTGCCTCGGACGGGCCCGGCGAGGAGGACCATCAACTCAGAACTTTTCTCTAACTAAATGGGTTGCCTTAGGAGGATAAATCTGAGTCTAGAAGGTTCCTTGTAGAGATTGATCAATATTTAAGACTGTCAGTCAACTTGCTATCGATGCTTGCTATCAATACTTGCTATACTTGCCAAGGCAACTGTAGGAGGGACTTGCCAGTAAACTTTGAACGTTAGGTGGCTAAGAGGAAAATTCTTCCTCTTTAGCTATTTGGTTTAAGTTGGTTCACCCAAGGATCAAGCTTCCAACTTTCTTTATGGTTATTATGTACTGACAAATACTTCACTTTGAATGCAGGAATATAGCACAACTTGCAAAGGTGAAGATCCTAAAAAGACATGGCCATTGGGAAGATCTTCATGTTCCTTCCAGGTAGGCTAATATTGATAATTTTGCCTAATAGAGTTCTTGGTAGATGCATACATATATTGATAAATCATTACAATTTAGTGATTAACCTTGTATGTTCATATCCTGTGCATTCCTTTGTACTTGTCAATCATTTTTCACTCCCCTTTCCCTACATTTATGCAAGAAATTCTGCGGCACTGTTTCTTGCTGTGCAAAACCTTTTAATGCACCCTTTTTGTATAGAAAATCTTATGAAAATGAGATTCGTTGCTGGCATTTCGATTTATTTTGTGATATATATGGTCCTATAACATGACATCTTACTTTGCATAATGATTTCTAGTGTATTCTTTGGTACCGTCCAAGGTCTGTGAGGCGACCGTGGACTGTCAGTTAGTTGCTTACAGTTATTGGTGGATGAATTATTCCATTAAAAAATTGATATAAAATTTTATTTTTTAACTCACGTGATTTTTTCTTTGTTGATTCAAATTAGCAAACAGGAGTATTTTTGGCATCCTTGTAGCATAGGTGGGTCTGCACCTAAGGTCCCTTGAAAAAAGGAGGCAACAGATCAAGATATCCTGTTAAAACATGGTGCCATGGTGGTCAACTCGAACTTATCTTTAGAATCGTCAAAATCCCTTACTGTTAGAAGTCGGAAACTAATAGTTCCGTATTCTTCTACCATTTAACTGGAGATCTTAGTCCTAGATCATCATCACTATTGTCAAAAAAGTGTTCTTATGCCAAATCACGGATGCTATTGGACTGGATACTAGCTTTGTGAACAGTACATTTGTTTCCTATTTGGTAGACAAACTCCTCTTAGGGGCCGTTTGTTTTGCGTAAAACTCGGTAATTCGTAAATGACTTACAACCCAGTTACAATTACGGCGTTTGTTTGGACCGTAATTCGTAAAAGACTTACACAACTCATTACCACTTACTTGCAACCCAATTACCACTCACTTACAGCTAGTTACAGTTAATTTGTGGTCATGCAAATTTGTATTATTTTTTTATGTTAATATTATTTTTTTTAATATTTAACATTTTTAATATTTATATGCAATATTAAACTTTTTAAATCACCAAATAGTTAATTTTGTGGTCAACTTTTTCACTTACGACTTACACATTACGACAACAAACACCGTAAAGCACAATACACTTTTCCACTTACAATTTTATATTACCAACCAAACACCATAAAGCTTACATGCATGTAACTCATTTACAACTATAAAAGACTTTACCAATTACGACTTACGAATTACGGCCAGTTACGACAACCAAACAGGCCCTTACTTGATAACCTAACGAAACTTCCTGTTTTGTTGAATAGGATTTCCACAAAAACATCTAATCGGAAGACAAATGTAACGAGATAGAGAGTAATATAGGTTGAGAAGCCTAAGGTCCTCTCGACTACCTTGTATAGCATTTACTAGATGTTTACTTGTGAAATAGTTTAGTTTCTGACAGAGATATATTGACTCAGATTAAATAATAGAAGTAATGTTAGTGTGCCCCCTTCCTATGCATGCATGCATGCTTGCCTCACCCAGCAGTCTAGGGGTATTAACTGGTACATTGTTTTCTTTAAACAGATCTAGTTGCAAAAGCCAGTATACTACAGAGTGAACCATTTTTTAAAATTTTGTTCATATGAAAAAATTAATAAAATTAAAGACTGATCATAATTCAACCATTAAATGCTGGAATTATTACATTAAGTCATCTGTCATTTTTTACAGCATAAGGTCAATCGTATGCCTCAACCTGCCCAGCTTTTCTGGAGGACTAAACCCTTGGGGAACTCCAAATCCAAGAAAATCGCGAGATGTGAGTTTACTAGTGATCATGTGTGAAAAATATAATGCCACACATAGAATATTGCAGTTTGAAAATTTATGCATCTTTAAGAACTCGGATTTCTGATGTTCAGAGAGACTTGACTGCACCGTACGTGGACGATGGCCTTATTGAAGTTGTTGGCTTCAGAGATGCTGGCATGGACTTGTTTTGTTTGCTCCCAAAGGGCATGGCACTCGTCTCGCACAGGCAAGATGATTACCTAACTTCAATGCGCACGCACATACCGATTACTGGAGAATTGGAGCATGTTTGTTTAAACTGGCCTAATTTCCTTAATTCAGGATGTTCTAAAGATTTATTTTGTTTTATTCATCTGTCCACTCTTCTACACGCAGGCACGTCGAATTCGCTTTGAGTTCCACAAAGGAGCAGCCGAGTGCACGTACATGAGACTCGATGGAGAGCCGTGGAAGCAGCCTTTGCCTGAGAACGACGACACTGTGATGGTGGAAATCTCCCACCTCGGTCAGGTAAACATGCTTGCAACCGAGAACTGCATCTCTAAGAGCATACATGACCCCTCGACGCCTTCAGCCGCCAGCAGTCATTACGACGACGAAGACAGCAGCGGAGATGACTCCGATGAGGAGTGGGAGGAGAGGAGGAAGTTTGGAGCTGCTGACACCTTTAGACTCCCAGATGACGTTGACATTGCTCATCTCAGTTAAAAAGACTATTTACATGCTTGCTAGTTCTATGCACAGAACAGAGGATGCTCCATTCTTGCACGTTTGCAGTTGTGATTTTAGGATTACAAAACTTACTTGAAATTTTATTAAAATAATTCAAAATATTTGCCAACAACAGTACTGGATCTATAATTTATGATCAATATATATATTTTTTTAATGAGCTTTATCACCAATTTGGACCCTAACAGACAATATGGTATATTCTCTCAGCTTGCCTCCTCTTCATCTTTGCATGTTGCTGCAGGGTTCTGAACGCGTAGTTCCACCTGCAGAGCACGGCGTGGTCTCTGAGCGCCTCGACTGCGGCCACGCTCGCCGTGCCTGCCCATGAGGCTCTGCTTGCTGAGCCCATGTTGTTGTGTTTTGAATCTTGGAGATGAAATTAATTTTGTTGTTGGTTTCAAAAGAAGAGAAGAGTTACATATATATAGAGAATGAGAGGAAACCAGAGGCTGAAGAGTTGAAGAAGTTGATGGTTTTGGGCCTTTTATCGGCAGCTAGTGCTGCCTGCTTTCCTGGATACTGTTGGGTTTAATTGTAGATCTTAAACATAGAAAGGATAATACCTTGATCCAAAATTTCTTTTTGTTCAATTCAGCAATATCAGAAAAATTACAAACAATAGAAAATTTCAGTTTGGACCCCAACAAACTAGATGGTAGAGTCTCTCAGCCTTCTCAGCCTGCCTCCTCTTGGTCTTCTCATCAAGACATGACCCATTGTTGACCACTGACGCGCCCGAGACGAACCTGACTCGATCGGACCTGGCCTGGGCCTGGGCCTGAGCCTGAGCCAGGAGGACTTGGCCTTGGCCTTCGCATGCTGCTGCAGGGTCCTGAGCGCGTAGTTCCACCTGCAGAGCCCGGCCTGGTCCTTGAGCGCCTCCACTGTGGCCACGCCCACTGCCACTGCCCACGACGCTTTGCTTGCTGAGCCCATGATTGATTGAAACTGAACTTTGAAAGAATCTCAAGAGAGTGATTTCCTTTTTAAGTTATTTTTTTTGGTGTTTGATTGGAGAGGAGAAGAAGAGAAGAGCTGTATATATACAGAGAGAGGAGGACTCGAACAATGGAGACAAAAACCAGAGGCTGAGGTTGTTGATGGTTTTGGGTCTTCATTTTCTTTTCATTTTTTTGTTCTTTTTACATTTTTTTAGTTGCGAGTTCCTGGATGCTGGTGGCTTTTAATGGTTTCTTTATTACATATATTTCTCTTTAAGTCGCGGGAATAATTTGGTGAATTTGAAATACCTTGAGACCCTGTCCGCCCACTAGTTAGCTGATAGAGGCGGGTCCCACAAGACCCGTGTGGGCCAAGACAAAAAGGTGGGTGCGAGAATTTGAGGGATGAGGGAGGAAAGCGCGCGTGAACGATTTGTTGGGAAACGGCGGCGGTCCCTCGAAACCAGGCTCGGCCCACAGTTGGTTGCTGGTATGAACTGTCTAGAAAAGAATAATTCAACACGTCATGCTTTGAGGGAGCGGATATTTTCACTCCATGAAGTGACGAGGGCACCTCAATATTGAAAGCACTCTCAAATTATGAAAGCAACCGTCTCTTTTTTTATTTTAGAAAAAACAAAATACCTTCTTTCATCCCATCCTACTCCTCTTCCTCCTCCACTAGTGACCCGCCGGTCTCCGCCCCCTCCCTTTCAGGCAACCTCCTTCCCCAGACCTCCACTCTCCACCCAGATCTGACTGTTTAGTCAAATTTAATCTTGACTGTTCAAATTAGATCAGATCTAACCGAACAACCAAGATTAGATTTGACTGAACAGCTAGATCTGAGGTGAAGGGGGAGAAAAGGGATACTGGGGAGGGGGAAGGAGGAGGAGCAGGGGAGGGGGGAGCGGGGGGAGGTCGGGAGTGGGGGTCGTCAGAGAAGGAGGAGGGAGATTGGAAGAAAGAAGAAGATGAGAGGAAGGAGGTAAAAAAAAGACATTTTGAACTTTTTACTAAGAATAAAATTGTTAAAAAAAAAATAGCACATTTGTAATAATGTGTAATAATGTGTAGGATGCCTTCAATTTTTTGGGAGGAAAAATATCCGCTCCCATGCCTTAGAGTGTAAAATGTTAATTGGCTTGTGTGTGTGTGTGTGTGAGAGAGAGAGAGAGAGAGAGAGAGAGAGAGAGAGAGACTAGAATTTACTTTTTTTTAATTACGATTTTAGAATCATATGGTGACTGGTAAACTTTAGTCCTAAGTGAATAGATGAAAAGCTTTGCGCTAGTTTATATACCATCTTTATAGCTTGATTGCTCGTGTTAACTGTGTATTGATTGGATTGGGGCAACGGCGGCTTGCGAGACAGAGACAATGATATTGAACGTATAATCATTAGATTTTACACATGTTTTCCTCGTCTTGTGCAGGTGCTACGACAGCTATGCACAAGCTTCAGGTGTAGGAGCAGACTCACATACAACTCAGTGTGAGCGGATGTTCACAATAAAGTTATAAAATAATGAAAAAGTATATGTAATTTATATTTTTTTTATATAAACTCTTTTTTTTAAATTATTTTATAAAATAAATATTTTTGAGCTCTAGCTCATATGGGTAACTTATAAATCTATGTTTTTGGACACAAATAAAAGTCTTAGTAGATGAAATATTATTATTTTTTTTATTTATTATATTTACACTTACAATTAAAATTCTTATTACATTTTCTTTCATACTAAAAAACCATATGAGTCTTCTGTTTTCGAGATGGGCAGCCCAGGGAAAACATTTGAAGGGTGCTCTCGGATCTTATTACCTTGTTTTTAAGGCAGCTGACCCATGTTTTGC
Organism: Agave tequilana; assembly: GCA_038442645.1. Lineage (NCBI taxonomy): Eukaryota > Viridiplantae > Streptophyta > Magnoliopsida > Asparagales > Asparagaceae > Agave > Agave tequilana. The sequence continues at coordinate 19,064 of JAVJIF010010832.1, forward strand.
TTTTGTTGGCTTACGGCCCTTCTTGAGCAGTGTTTTGTACTTTGATGCCCAACAAATGTGTAATGGTTTCATTATTTACTTTTTAACAGAACGAGATAGATGTTGCCCATCATTTACTTAAAAATATTTATAAAATAAGTTATTTAATTTTTCCAAAGAGAAAATTAAGACCAGAGCTAGAAAAAGAAATCCAATATGAATAGAGTTTTCTAAACAGTAAGGCTTAGTTTTTTGGAGGTAGCTAATTACAGTTTAGTAAACTAGCGTCGGTCCCGACCGACGGGTCTCGAATCAACAGGGTTGAGGTAAGCTATAGGAACATCGAATTGCTTTAATAAGATCCTGCAAAAACCGCCAAATAATCATCAAGTTAGTTTTTTTTTGAAGGAAGAGACTATAAAAAAAAAAAAAAAAAAAAATTTAATTCCAAGAAACTCCAGTTAAAAAAAAATTAATTAATTCCAAGACAAACATGCTATAATTGATTTTCTTCTTACTCCTCGCCCCTTTTTTGTCCATTAATCCACTATTTAAGATGTCCACTCCTTTTTGTTGAGTTTGGTTGAATGCCCGTTGGAAGAAAGGTACCTTCTTTTGTATCCCAAATTAAACACAACAAAGAGGCATAAGTGCTTGAGAAGTATGATCATGGCATTCGGCGTTTCCGATCATAATGTTGAAAATTACTTAAGTAGCGACGATAGATCTTCAGATCTTTTTCAGTAAAATAAGAGGTACAAGACCTTAAGAAATTCATGTCATTGCATGATCAACTTGCTAGAAAGCCTCTTTGGTTGCCTACAAGTGCATACGAGTGTAAGTTATAAGTGAGAAATTATTTTATAATTGTAAAATTTTTTTTTCGATAAGTAAGTTATCTGAAAAGTAAAATGAGAAATCAATTTTTATTGTCTGGTCGTTTATTTGCAACAGCTGCTAAACATGACATAAGTAATTAAATTTAAAAAAATTTTTACTTAATTAAAAGTAGATAAAAAATATTAATCTTATAATAAAAATATTAATCTAATAAAAACATTAATTTAATAACTAAAAAGGTTAATATACTAATAAAAAAGACTAATATAATAATAAAAATATTAATCTAATAATAAAAAATATTAATATAATAAAAAAAACTAATCTATTAATAAAAAAACAATGTATATGAGTCTAGAAGTAGGTTTTGTAAATGGTATACAAGTGGCCCACAAAATTACAAATTACAAATGAGGCAGCAAGTGAAGCACAAAGTTACAAATAAGCCAACATATGAACTTTATAATTCAAATTTGAACCAAAGAAAGTAATTTAATTTGCTACAAGTGAGCTTTGCAATCTGGCCTACTTGCAACAATCCGAGCAAACCTTAAATATCATCTCATCTTGGGGCTCTTTTCATCACAGATTGAGAGGAATCACATGCCATTGGACGTCTTTTATGTGCTGAGAATTTTGCTTCCAACAATACAATCTCTCGTTGCCGTCATATTTTACAAAAGTAATTTGGATCCATCATATCACTTAAAAATATGAGTTAAAATCAGTGAATTCATTGAAGTCGATAATTTTAATCTTCTTATAATTTCTTATAATATGTGTGTGAGACGCGAACAGACAACATATTATAAAAAGATTAATATACATATCAACTTATTATTGTTACGTGTGTGGGGGCTCAGAACCCCTCTCTTCTTCTCTAATCACAAGACGAATGATTAGCTTTCAATTTCTTCATAGCTACATTCTAAAAAAAAAGGAAACGATAAAATCCCTTGAAGCAAAATATTTTGTACAAATAAAAATGTCAAGCAACTCACAAACAACAACCAAAAAAAAAAAAAAAAAAAAGAATTTCAGTTTGGCCCCAACACACTAGATTGTAAACTCTCTCAGCCTTCTCGGCTTGCCTCCTCCTCATCTTCTCGTCAAGACATGACCCTTTGTTGACCACCGACGCGTCCGAGACAAACTGACTCGATCAGACCTGGCCTGAGCCTGACCCAGCGAGGACCTGGCCTTGGCCTTCGCGTGCTGCTGCAGGTTCCGGAGCGCGTAGTTCCACCGCAGAGCCCGGCCTGGTCTTTGAGCGCCTCCACCGCGGCCACGCCCGCTGCCACCGCCCACGAAGCCTTGCTTGCTGACCACCCTGGCCTCCTCATCTTTGATTGAATCCAAATGAAACGACAACCTTTCTTGCTTGGTTTTTGTTTTTGTTTTGGTGTTTGGTTTGAAGAGAAGAAGAGGAGTTGATATATATAGAGGAGTAATTAATAGAAACCCAGAGGCCGGGGTCGATGGTTTTGAGCTTTTCCTGGATGCTGACTGGCTTTTATGGGTTTTTTAATAGATTTTCTCCAAGAAATTGTAGAATCCGCACCTGCACCAAAAAAAAAAAAAGAAGAATTGTGAACCCACTTTTGACACCCAGAGGGTTTCTGACACATGGGTCCACGTGTAGGGCGTGTGGGCCCAGGAACGAAGTGGGTGCGGGATGTGGTTGAAATGTTAAACGTAGTGCCAGGAAAGAGAGAGCACGCGATGTGTTGAAGGGGACAAAAGCAAAACGATGGGCCAGGCCACGGTCTTTGGAAAACAAGAGTCAGCTTGCAGCGGAAACTAGGGTTGCCGCCGGGGATGATAATGGCCGGCCAGACAAGGCCCACAAAAGGGCCCATCGATAATTAGAATTTAATATAATAAATTCTAATTCACTCCTTACAATTTTTCAGCCAATTTCATAAAATTTTAGGTTTAAAGCTATTTACCTTCGTTAAAACAAGCATAATAGTTAATAGTCAAACATATTGACTATTAAAAAGAAGTCTCTTGAAGCAATATTTACCTGAGATTTGTAAAGTGATTCTTTTTTAATGAGATGATTTGTAAAGGGATTGAAATTTTGGGTTCGGATCTGAGTTTATGACTCATGCGATCCCGGTCTAGAAATTTGGAGATCTCCCGAAAAAATACTTTAAAGATAAATAAATTAAGAATTGATTCATTAAATATTTTTTTTGGGAAACTCTTTAAAAAAATTAAATTAGCAGTAATTTAGTTATCATTCAAATCACATTTCTCCAATCCGATGAGATCCAGTGGGAACAGAACGATGAAATACCATGGTCAACACATTTTCCCAAACTTTAATTAGAATTATTATTATTTTTTCGCTAACATAATTAATCAAGGTAGAAAAAAATAATCTCTCATGAGCCCTTGCATATTGATCAATGGAAGAAGACACTAATATTCTTCTAGCTTGAGAGATTGATCTGAGATTGGTCTTTGCTAGCTGCACAATCCTACTTGATCCTTTGAGTGCTTCAACTGCACGCATGCTTGCAGCCACAACAAGAGACATGTTTAATTTCAATCTCAAATTTCTTTTGATTTTGAGAATTGAAATCTGATGGAAGATTTTTGATCAATGTGAGGAACTGGTGATGGCCACGTATTCATACAGAGGCTGAGGTGTCGATGGTTTTTGGAAGCCAGTTTCAAAAAATCCGGGGGCTCTTTCTGATTATTGTTATTTATTTATTTATTTTAATTGTTAAGTGTTCTATAATTTTATTTGAAGATTACACACTGTAATTCCTCGTACGCTGCACAATTTAAAAAAAAAAAAAAAAAAGGTTCACGTTTCACTCTCTCTTGTGTCCATTTTTAATTCATAAATAAACAGTTCGATTAGCATGGCTCTTTTGTTAATTATATTCTGTTTAATGACATGTGTGGCTATAATCCTCTTATTCTGGAAGAGAGAAGAAAATGGTAATTATCATTTTGCATACAGTTGCATCTTTTCATTAATCTAAGGTCGAAAAATTCAAGATCAACAAAGCGATCACGCAAGTGTCGCAGTAAATCTTTCCACTAAAAGCTAGCCTAAAAAAAATGACTGAAACAGAGCTAGGTACTTCTAACCTGTAACCATACCGCTAATGGTTTTGTTTACTGCCAGTGGATTCTGACTCAAAACCAGGGGAAACGACTCTTCATAAATACCTGAAGCCCATGGCAAGCTCATGAGAAGCAGAGTGCCACACAAATCTCTTCCTCAAATATCATCAAGTTTGCTGTGATCTACTCTCTTCAGTCATGTGCAACGCAGGTGACTGCAGGTGGGAGGCCACCTTCAGACTGGCTCAGAAAAAGGGCCCGGAAAACCGCCTTCTTCTTCGGTCAAGGGCAGCGAGGAATGGCGGTTTTCCGGCGGGCCAAAGGCGGCGGCGGCGGGAAAAGGGAAGGGTGGTGGAGATCAGAACTGGGGATCGTTGAGGGAGGCAGAGAGAGTTGAGAAGGTCATGCAGTTAATCTTGTGGGGCCCAAACTGATCAAAGTGGTTTTCCGGCAGCTGTTTTGGGTTTGGGTTTGGTATTATAATATTTTGTTTTTGAAATTGGAAATTACAAGATTATAGTATTTTCTTTTCTTTTATTTTTTTCTTTTATGTTTGTGTTAAGGTTGTAATTTGTTCTCTCTGTCTCTCTTGTTTATTCAACATGTGATCAATGAAGTTAAATCTTTAGTTTTCTTTCTTTATAAGAAAATTCAGATTTTTTTTAGTGATTACTGGTGCTGAAATTTAAGAGAAGTGAAAAATTATTTATGATATTTTTAGTGGAGGTTTGGGATGATTTGCGTTTTTACTTTGTTGAGAGGAGAAAGAGAGGCACCAAAAGAAAAGGAGAAGGATCCTACCAAAAGAAAAAAGGGGGAGGGAATTGTGTGAATGTCTAAAGAAATCAATAATTAATGGAAAATATGATGAACCAGTGTACTTGATTAAATTAAATACTTATTACCTTTAGCTCTTTGATTACTTTTAGCTCTTAAATTAAAATCACCTTGTATACTTATTTCTTTCTTTCTTTTTATCTGAAAATTGTAGTGTGCTTGCTGCAAATTGACAATGGAAATCATAAATTATAATTGAAACATGAGACAGCAAGTTCTAAAATTTCTTTCTTTCTTTCTTTTTTGAGAGAATTCTCAAAGAATTGTTATCTTATATCTCTCTCAAAAAATAAAAGAATTATTATCTTACTTTTATTCCAGTTTTGTTTTGGTTCCACAAGTTCTAGAAACTCAGCAAACTTTAGAATAAAAGCCTGGGACAAGGACAAGTTTGTTCAGTGTTCCTTTCCAAAAACTAGGCAATGGCCCATTTCCCAAAAGTTAGATGTATCATTAGGCCCAATCCAATTATGAGTCTTCCAAGAATAATGGGCCTAACATTGTAAACAAGCTACATATTTAAATAGGCCCATATGAAAGATAGAAGTAGAACCAGGCACTCATTTTTCCTTTGAGATGGCCCACACAATCACATCCATCTAACCTCTATCCATAACTCCTTCAAAAGACTGCCAATCTCCATATCCTGCAACACTGTAACTTTCAATTTTCTAACCCACTAATAGCTTCAAAATAGCTAGCTATGCTCTCTCTCAGACCATTTAAACCTCCTCCCCTTCTCAATTCTCCAACCCTTTGGAGACCATCATCAGTTTTTCATCAAGGTATTTTTTAAAATTTTTTTATTTGACCAACCTCATTTCTTCTCCATTTCATATATTTTTACCCGTTCAGTTTTGTTTACTCTCGATCTCCTGTTCTGTTCTTGTGACATGAAGCAAAGTTTAATTTGAATGGTGGAAGGAGGGTGGTTGTTGTGAGATGTGCAGGAGAGGAGAACAAGAACCAGAAGAGGAGTTTCCTGAGCTTGGAGGAAGCTGGCCTTGTTGAGATCTCTGGGCTCAGCACTCATGAGAGATTTCTCTGCAGACTAACAGTGGGTAACAAAACAGGCATTCTGACAGTACCATATTCATTGTTTCTGTCATCATCTTCGCAAGTTTAAACCCTTAATGTTTGGGTACTGATACACCTGAGAATGTACTGATACTGTTGTGTATGTTTCAGATATCGTCGCTGAATCTGTTGAGAGTGATATCAGAGCAAGAAGGTGTCCCAATCGAAGAGCTTAACGCAGGCCGGATCTGCGACTGGTTCCTGAAAGACAAACTTAAGAGAGAGCAGGACATGGAGTCTGCAGTCCTGCAGTGGGATGATTCTGACTTCCCGATTTAAGTAATGAGAGAAATTTTCACCATTCTGTGTATCGGAATAGTTATTAAATTTGGTTTATATTTACCCAAAACTTTGAATGAGAAGCATACATGAACTTGTTCTTTTTCTTAATGTGTACTATTTGCCAAGTTCGTTCATGTATGCAATGCTTATCCAATTCAATTGCAGAATGCCAGAATTGTTTTTTGAGGTTAAGGTGCCCCAGAAGTATATTATCAAAATAATAAAGAATGTGAAGTTACAAGGGAGGCGGGGGTGAGTGACAAGAATGTCAAACAAATATAATAAATTGTGGCGGCTTGTGGCATCTATGGTAGTGAAAAGTGAGAATTGTCATGAAACCATCAAGGATGAGATCCGACCCTCAAGGTTCATAATGGAAGAAGACTCTTGAAAAATCCTTTGATTTCACTCATGCCTAAGTATCCATATGATTGCGTTCACAATATAATCTCATCGATTAACTTCATTGTGTGAGATATTGGATATCCTCCAATCACTCCAAAGTGATACAATAAAAGGTGACCAAGAAGATAGTGTTAAGCGGTTTCTTTCTGATGCCCAAAGCTCCAAAGTGAAGGGAGAATAAAGAAAATATGAGCAGTGGTTTTCAGATTTATCCGACAAAATAAGCACAGTGTTGTGATATGAATACCTCTTTTGGTAAGACTGTCTGCCATTAAAAGACGTTTATGAAATGAAAGCTACATATATATCTTGATTTTTAATGGAGCTTGTGGAGAGATGTAAATATGAGAGACACATATGCACCTTAGTTTTTAATGCACCTCTCCAGTACCTCGGATGTCCAAATCCACCAGCACCAATTATTCTCTTTCTGGTAACCAGTAAGTCTATGAAGGGAGTTGAAGGATCCACTTTATTTAAGCTTTCATTGACGAACATCCGGCGTAGTGGAGAGGTGTTTAGGTTGAAGTAGGGAAAGAAGATTATTGAGATGATTGAAGATGTTTTGGTATGGCCATCTAACTTGGAAAGTCCAAATCATTCTTCCATCAAATAGGCAAGCTTGAGTGTTCACTGCTATGGATGGATTTAATACAAGCATGGTGTTGTGATATGAATATCTCTTTTGACAAGGCTGTCTGTAATTAAAAGACGTTCATGAAATGAGAGCCACACATACACCTTGATTTTTATTGGAGCTTGTGTGGAGAGGTATATATGAGAGTCACATATGCAAATTTGTTTTTGATGCACCTCTTCATTACCCCGGATGTCCAAATCCACCAAAAAATTATTCTTTTTCTGATAATGGGTAAGACTTCTACAAAAGAAGTTGATGGAACCACTTTGTTTAAGCTTTCGTTATTGAACATCGGGGTAGTGGAAAGGTGTTTAGGTTGAAGTAGGGTAAGGAGATTCTTGAGATCATTGAAAACATTTTAGTATGATCATTTTCTAAATTGGGGAGCCCAAATCATTTTTTTCATCACATAGGTAAGTTTGAGTGTTCACTATTGTGAATGGATCCAATGTAAGCACAAATAGATTAGAAAATATGAAAGAAAGAGTATCATTATCCACCCAACGATCAAGACAAAATTTTATCGAGCAACTATCCCTTACTTCAATTTTGATGCCGGATGTAAAAGCCATAGTGAAAGCACACCTAGAGGGGGGGTGAATAGGTGTAAGTGCTAATCTAGTGAACTAAGTGCGCTAAATGCGGAAGCTAATGCAAATTTTGCAATCACACTTAGTACAATCAACAAGTGTAGCCGAATTCCCCGTGAAGGGCTCTGGACTAACTCCTCTTGATTCCCCTAGATATGGGTTGAGGTGCTATGTGAAGCTCTTGTTGATTAAGTACAAGTGAGGCACACACACAAGCATATAATGAATATGACAATATGAAGCAATGCTCAACACAAGCAAGTATGATATGATGATATGAATGATGCTTTGCACAATTAAAAGAGAGAGAGTTAGAGAGACAATGGATCAAACGCAAACACAAAGATATGTTTCGAGGTTCGAGCCCCTAGCTCTACATCCCCGCCTACACCACCGTGTAGGATTTCCAATCCACTATCTCCCACCGAGGAAACCTCCACCGAGGAGGATTTGTTACAACAATGGAGTACCGAACTCCTCTCTCAAACACCACCTCACAACCGAGGGGTAGGCCCGTAGCCAATACAACAACCAACACCTCTACCAAAGAGGGTTACAAACCAAACTCCACCTCTCACTAGAGGGAGCAAACCAATCACCCGATCAACCTCTACCAAAGAGGGATACAACAATAGCAAGGGTGTACAACTAGTGGTTTCTTTCAACCACAAACCAATCTCTCTTTTCCACAAACAATGATCCTAATAGAATAGGATAGAAGATAAGCTCAAGTGTGGAAAACTAAGTGTTTTGATCAAAGAAAACTCTTGGGAAAACACCAAAAAAGATATAGAGATTTTTGCTCAAAAACAATTCCCAAAAACTAGTTTCTTTGAAATAAACAAAACACTTGAAAACAAATAAGATTGATCTTTTGGCACTTAAAACTCTTTTGAAAACTTATTTAAAATACTGAAGAAGTCATGAAATTTTAGCTCTAAAAATCTTGGCCAAAATCCCAAAGAAATGGGGTTTATATAGGCCCATCAGAAAACTAGTCGTTAGGCTGATGTGGCAGCCTGACAGGCTTGACGGTCGACCGCCAACGGTAAAAAAATGTGACCGTTGGGCAAACCCGGTCGACCGCCCGGTCGACCCAAACAAACAGAGAGCTCTGCTCTCAGATCCGGTCGACCGCCTGGCCGACCGTCCCTGTGGCTGCCAAACGTGCACAGGCTTGTGCACGTCGGTCGACCCTAAGGGTCGACCGGCCTCTGGTGCGGTCGACCCGTGCGGTCGGCCGACCTGGCATGTCAGCCACTGTTCTGAGACAGAAACACATGTTAAAATATTTTTCTAAAAATCTTTTAAGTCTTGTAAAAATACTCAAAAATAGTTTTATCATTTTGCATTGATATATAAACATGTGATAAAAAGTTTAGCTCAAATATCAATCAATGTGAACTATTTTTGTGTCTTATCATTTTTACCAAAATCAAAACTTGTATTTTTATCAAACTTGATTTTTCAATAGGAAATCTGATTTTCCTAAAAACTCATGAATAGACATATCAAAATAAGTTTGTTTAAGATATGAAGCATGTATGTATATTGAACATATCTAATATACATAAAAACCATGTAAACTTGTTTTGATCAAACTATTCATGAAAACTAAATCCAAAACATGAAACTTGTGTGTATTGTGCACTTGAGCATATCAACTATACTAAGCTTTACAAATGGATCTAAACACACTATCTAAATTATGGATACCTAAGTCTTCTTGACGATCTCCATCTTCAAGTAGACCCGATCCAAAACTCCATCCATCCATGGGCTAGGCAAAGTGTGATCTTGAAGCTTGAGCCCTGGAATCACCATGAAAAGCTTCTAAACTCCTTGTTGAAGCTAATCACCAACTAATATCTTGCTAAAGGATCTGAAACTTAAAATCACAAGATTATTAGTAAACATAACTACATGAGTTAATCATCATCAAAACTAGGGTGGAAGGCCTTTGGGCCAACAATCTCCCCCTTTTTGATGATGACAAAACTCATGGAGTTATATATGCATGGATTAAAGTTAAGCTTCAAAGAAGCTCCCCCTTAACTCATGCATAAACAAATAAACATAAATATGCAATGAATATGTATGAAACATGCATAGATATGCATAAACAATAAAAGGTTCTAGATACCAATGAAATGTTCAAAAACAAAACCATGCTCTAGATACCAATTAACATTAAACTATATTAAACTTAATATATGCAAAAACATAAGTATGCATATATAAAACTCAAACAAACTCAAAATCTTTCTCCCCCTTTTTGTCAATCATCAACAAAGGGGTAAAAACTAAAACAATAAATAAAATGAGGGGTAAAAATCTTTCTCCCTCTTTTTGTCAATCAAAACAATAAAACAATGTTCTCCCCTTTTTGTCTAAAACAAAAACAAAGTCAATAAGGGGTGACTTTAAAAACATGATATCAATTGAAAATATGTCAATGAAGCATCTTGATACCAATAAAAGTAAACATAGGTCAATCAACAAATGGTATATGCTATATACATTCATGAAGAGGAAGACGCTAAGTTAGCTTCCCTACACATATACATTATATGAAAGAGGGATGACAAGCCCTAATTCACATAACGTATAATATGTAATACATAAGAGGAGATGTGAAGCTCCCCTTACACACGTGTATCACATAAAGAAGAGATGTCAAGCTCCTCAATACAAGATACACTCAACATGAATCTATATGTAGAAGAGATGTTAAGCTCTCCTTGCATATAGGCAATACAAATCAAATTTTTTGAGTATTTTACTTTAAACAAAATTTTGAGATTTCAATTTTTCAAATAAACATCTTGATATCAATGAAATTATTATTCTTTTTAAAACATATGATATAAATTGAAATGACTATTTTCTATCATAAAGTAAGGGAGTGGAAATATAAATACCAATTGAAATATGAAAAACGGATTTTCTCCCCCTTTATGAAATACCAACAAAAACTATGCGTAGGCTTGAAATAAGATACCAATTGAAAACTAAATCAATTGAAATAAAGTTGAAGCTCAAGCTCTAGCATAAACAAGATTTGTGCTCAAGATATAGAAATATAATAGCACAAATAAAACAAGTATATGTATGAAAAAAATAGATACCAATAGACATTGATACCATTGAAATAAAAGCTTACATACATAAACACATATGAGTATACAAAAGAATCAAGATTGATACCAATTGAAAGAGTTCAATGATACCAATTGAACAACAATAGTAGCATGGTATAACTCATATTATCAAAACGAAGAATACGAACTAGTTTAAAATAGAAAGTTTTGTTAACTAGTACGAAATTCTTCAAGTAAGGAATAAAACAAATTATTTTTCATAAAATATGAAATCCACAAGATAATCAACACTCTAATCCAATTAAGTATAAATATGACTCATGAAAACAAAACATGAGTAAATATAGAAAGTGAGTGTACAAATAAAGTGTGAATATCATAATCATGAAAATTTTTCATTAAGCTCAATTATTCCTTAAACAATGAAAACATAAAAATCATCTAAACTATTTAATTTTCAAGGTATATGTATGTCTTATACAAACTAAAGTATACATACATATCCAAACACAACGAGTCCACAAAGATATATGCATGAAGGCACGTGGCTCAAAAGGATAAACATGTAAATCTAATAGTTTGGACAAGATAGACATATACATGAAGTTTAAACATAAATACATGAAAACATGAATAACTAAATTTTTATTAAAACAAATTTCATTTCAAGGTATATGTATGAATTGTCAAACATGAAGTATACATACATATCCCTAAACACAATTGAGTCCATATATAGATTTGCATGATAGACAAATGACTCAAGGGGTATACATGTATATCTTAAAGTTTGGCAATACAAACATATACATGAAGTGAAACACACAATCATAAAACAAATTCAAAATGAGAATACAAGTTTAAAATGTATGAATCATCAAACTAGACTATACTAGCACATCTAATGGGTTCAAATAAGCAATCAAGCCCAAACATATATAGATTTATTTGTGGCCCACTATATGCACAAGTATAAATCCTAGTCTTAATGAAAAACTAACATCTAAACATATATTCAAAACATGAAGCATCAAAAACAAATATAAAAATCATCATGATAAAACTAAAACATGATTACTATGTAAATTCACATGTATTAGATTCATGATGTACATTATAGCTTAAACAAAAGTGAGAACACTAAGTATGGGTTCATATAAGCATGTGTGTCTCAAATAATATACATGTATGTCAAGGATCTAATAAACATGATATTTACATACTAATCCATAGACAATGAAACATGCTATAAAACATCAAAACATGCTAATAATGATAAGAATGAAAAGCATGTAATAAATGGGAGTTTAGGAATTGTTACCAAAACCTAGAGGGCAACTTTCCTTGTCTCCAAAACATGGTGGTCCTCTCCACCAAACTTCCCTTGAAAGTGATGCAACCAATTGGTTCTCTTTAAGCACGGAACGCATCCACTCCAAGGTACGGTTACTCTCACGTCATGTGAGAGCCCACACCTACATCAAATAAAGGAGGGGTGGTCTTTGGTACCCATATCTTATTGGGTCCATGGGGGTTAGTACCTTCTCTAACCCAAACAAACTTCTTTGCTAAATTTGAAACATGTAATCTATCATAACAAAATTTAGCAAGGTGGCCCTTACGTCCACAATGTGTACAAGTGTACACATGAGCATACATATGGTGATGGGTGTGAACGTGGGGAGCATGTGTATGCCGCGTAGGGTGTGCATGAATAGATGGAACTTATTTCTTTCGAAACAAAGATTCCAAGCGTGTATGCCCAACAACACATTGGCTCAAAGTGGAGCCCAAACAATCTACACTCTTCTTCAAAACATTTATATCATTATTAATTAAAGAAGAAGTGTGACATGCAATAGGTGAAGTGTGTGATACTACCCTAGCATGGTAAACATGAGAAGAAATATCATTTTTCAAAGAATTATTTTTATTTAAACAAATATCTAATTCTTTTGAAATGAAATCAATTTCTCTTTTCAAAGAATCATTTTCTCTTAAAACAACTTCAACTTTTGAAGACAAACATCATTATTTTTCAAGAGTGTTTCACAATCATTTTTATTTTTTAAAAATTTATTTTCTTTTAGTGCAAGGTCTAATTGAGATCTCAATGAATCCCTTTCATTATAGACCTCAACCTTCTCTTGCAAAACATTTTTAAATCTACAATGCAAACACTTATTTTCATTTTCAAGGCCTAGACTTTTCTTTTTCAAAACTTTATATTTTTCAAATAATTTTTCACACACAATGGATAGTTCTTCATTTAAAGCATGGGCATCAACATAATCATTTGAAGAACTAACATCATCATCATCATCAACAAAGTTGGTTTCCGAGTGTACCTCAAGGGAGTCATTCTCTTGGACCGTATAGCATTGTTGTGGCTCGGATTCTCCACTAGACTCCTCTACTTGTTGGATAGGCATTTGAAGCTCGGAGGTGGTGGTGGATGTCAACTTGTTCCACACTACAAAAGCGAATCAAGGTTAGAAACACGCATAAGATAATCTTTAGGCAATGTGCTTCTAATGGCCTCAAGGGCTTGTGCATTGGCCCCTACATGCTTGCTATCACTAAGGAAGGATTCCTTGGTAATGGCAAGGTGAACCTTATAATCTAGGGTTTGTAGGTAAATGGCCATCCTAGTCTTCCAAACAACAATGTTGGAAGGGTCAAAACTAGGTGGGGTCATGAAGTCCATGATATAAACTATATGTGTGCAAACAAGCAAATGCAAACAAGATTAGCAAACAAAGGATCTCACTCCTAGGATGTTAAGCCTAAGTATCAGGAGCACTAGCTCTGATACCAATTGAAAGCACACCTAGAGGGGGGGTGAATAGGTGTAAGTGCTAATCTAGTGAACTAAGTGCGCTAAATGCGGAAGCTAATGCAAATTTTACAATCACACTTAGTACAATCAACAAGTGTATCCGAATTCCCCGTGAAGGGCTCTGGACTAACTCCTCTTGATTCCCCTAGATATGGATTGAGGTGCTATGTGAAGCTCTTGTTGATTAAGTACAAGTGAGGCACACACACAAGCATATAATGAATATGGCAATATGAAGCAATGCTCAACAGAAGCAAGTATGATATGATGATCTGAATGATGCTTTGCACAATTAAAAGAGAGAGAGAGAGTTAGAGAGACAATGGATCAAACGCAAACACAAAAATATGTTTCGAGGTTCGAGCCCCTAGCTCTACATCCCCGCCTACACCACCGTGTAGGATTTCCAATCCACTATCTCCCACCGAGGAAACCTCCACCGAGGAGGATTTGTTACAACAATGAAGTACCGAACTCCTCTCTCAAACACCACCTCACAACCGAGGGGTAGGCCCGTAGCCAATACAACAACCAACACCTCTACCGAAGAGGGTTACAAACCAAACTCCACCTCTCACTAGAGGGAGCAAACCAATCACCCGATCAACCTCTACCAAAGAGGGATACAACAATAGCAAGGGTGTACAACTAGTGGTTTCTTTCAACCACAAACCAATCTCTCTTTTCCACAAACAATGATCCTAATAGAATAGGATAGAAGATAAGCTCAAGTATGGAAAACTAAGTATTTTGATCAAAGAAAACTCTTGGGAAAACACCAAAAATGATATAGAGATTTTTGCTCAAAAACAATTCCCAAAAACCTAATTTCTTTGAAATAAACAAAATACTTGAAAACAAATAAGATTGATCTTTTGGCACTTAAAACTCTTTTGAAAACTTGTTTAAAACACTGAAGAAGTCAGGAAATTTTAGCTCTAAAAATCTTGGCCAAAATCCCAAAGAAATGGGGTTTATATAGGCCCATCAGAAAACTAGCCGTTAGGCTGATGTGGCAGCCTGACAGGCTTGACGGTCGACCGCCCGGTCGACCGCCAACAGTCAAAAAATGTGACCGTTGGGCAAACCCGGTCGACCGCCGGTCGACCCAAACAAACAGAGAGCTCTGCTCTCAGATCCGGTCGACCGCCCGGCCGACCGTCCCTGTGGCTGCCAAACGTGCACAGGCTTGTGCACGTCGGTCGACCCTAAGGGTCGACCGGCCTCTGGTGCGGTCGACCTGTGCGGTCGGCCGACCTGGCCTGTCAGCCACTGTTCTGGGACAGAAACACATGTTAAAATATTTTTCTAAAAATCTTTTAAGTCTTGTAAAAATACTCAAAATAGTTTTATCATTTTGCATTGATATATAAACATGTGATAAAAAGTTTAGCTCAAATATCAATCAATGTGAACTATTTTTGTGTCTTATCATTTTTACCAAAAATCAAAACTTGTATTTTTATCAAACTTGATTTTTCAATAGGAAATCTGATTTTCCTAAAAACTCATGAATAGACATATCAAAATAAGTTTGTTTAAGATATGAAGCATGTATGTATATTGAACATATCTAATATACATAAAAACCATGTAAACTTGTTTTGATCAAACTATTCATGAAAACCAAATCCAAAACATGAAACGTGTGTGTATTGTGCACTTGAGCATATCAACTATACTAAGCTTTACAAATGGATCTAAACACACTATCTAAATTATGAATACCTAAGTCTTCTTGACGATCTCCATCTTCAAGTAGACCCGATCCAAAACTCCGTCCATCCATGGGCTAGGCAAAGTGTGATCTTGAAGCTTGAGCCCTGGAATCACCATGAAAAGTTTCTAAACTCCTTGTTGAAGCTAATCACCAACTAATATCTTGCTAAAGGATCTGAAACTTAAAATCACAAGATTATTAGTAAACATAACTACATGAGTTAATCATCATCAAAACTAGGGTGGAAGGCCTTTGGGCGAACACATAGAAGTCTTTAGAACTCCTCTCCAAAAGGAAGAAACATGTTCGGAGAGAGTATTTTGCAAATCATGAGGCTTTCCTCTTATATAGTAATTATGAAGAATAAGAGCAATCCACATAGCATATGTGTCCTGATAAAGTCTCCACTACTACTTGAAAAGAAGAGCAAAATTGAAGGATCAGAGATTACAAATGCCCAAACCACCTTGATTTTCATGAGAGCAACAAGTTGTCACTTTATTAAATAAAAAGCCCCTATGTATATTTTTTGTGCCTTTCCGAAAGAAAGCACGACGAATATAATCAAGGGCATGAATAGAGAGGCAATGTTGACAAGAAAAAGCATTATATTTTCAAGTAGCAAGTTTTTCTCAATTCTGTCAATAAGAGAATCTTCCTTGTGAGTGAGATCACTTTCATCAATAGTCCAAGTTAGATTAAAGAAGGTGCCAAGATTTTAATTTAGAATGGTAGAGGTTCTGATGCCTATCTCTTCACATCTACTTAGATTGTAAATAAATAATTTGTGAAAGTTGATTTTTAATCCGGTTATCATCTCAAGTGCATAAAGTAGTAGCTGGAGAGAAATAAGGGATCTAACATCTCTCGGCATAAGTAGGAGTGTCGTCAGTATAGTGAAGGCTAACAAGATTATTCAGCCAAGAGAATGAGCCAACCTTTTGAATGCTACAATTATTGTCAACTGGAAGAGGATTTGTATAAGGATGTTGGCAACAAGAATAAAGAGGCGGAGGGAGAAAGGGTCTCGTTGCTTAGGAAAGTGTCTCGTTGCTTAGGACCCTTATATTTAATGTAGTTGCTCGGCTTCCCATTAACAATGATGGATGATGTCCCAGAGACTAGACAAGCTTAATCCAACCAATCCATCATTGCCTAAATCCTTTTTTCAATAGTAACTCAAAGAGGAAGTTCCAACTAATAGAATCAAAAGCCTTCTCAAAGTCAAATTTAAAGAAAACTGTCTCAATATTGAAGTTATGTGAAGCCACAAGAATTTCATGAGTACAAGCCAAACTATCTATCAAGAATATATCTATTCTTAGGGGTTGTTTGGCCCGTAAATTAAACGCAAGAAACTCGCGGGCCTGTCCCGTCAATGAGTTCTCATGCGTAAAGCTCCCCGCGGGCCCCACAAAGCTCCTCTTTCCTCGTGTTTTCTGCCTCATCCTGGCCAAAACCTATGTGAGAGAATATAAGGGGCCACATCGGATTTTATGTAGCCCCCATGCAATTATGATTTTTTTCAACCTTGGTGCAAACAAACGCTCTCATATGAAAACATTGAGTTGCCTGGTTGTGATCAGGTTTCAAATGGTCTATTCTTTCAAACAAACAAGCTCTTAGTGAAGACGTATTAAACTTAGTTCGCAAGGAGGTGAATGTGAGGACGAAGCCGGTTTGCAAAAACTTTTGGCAAAGAATGCAAGAATTGTAACCGTTCTCACTAAACATTATTCTTATAGGATTAATTAAATAAATCATGAGGGCACAAAGTCATTGCAAATCAAATAATGGTACCATGTTGGACTACATTATGTAAAGTCTAGCCTATTTGAGCTATAGTCAACAAAACTGACTACTAGATTACAAACTTCCTAGTGTCAGGATATCTTCTTCCAAATAAAAATCAGACAACAGATTTCAGTGTTTTATTATCAGCAGTAGACAGATTCTGATAGTACTGTGAAGAGCATTATAATTGATTCAGATTAGAATCATTAGATGCTTTGCCACCGAAAGCTTGACAGAGTACAACACTGCAGCTTGTATTTAATTAATGAAGCATGCGGGAATTAAACAATACTTGAACAAATAATTAAGTTCGGCCTTAACAACATTATGTCAATGTGATGACTTGTAAAACATTGTGACTTTCTCTGTCAAGCTGGCCATATTATTCAAAGTAGTCTACTTTATGTTTCTTTATCTTCTCTGGAATTATTTACCAAATTTGCAAAATCCCACCCAACAAAATTGCTGCCAGGATGAGTGGAGAAATGTTGTAAATATATATATATATATATATATATATATATATATATATATATATATATATCTTTGAGTTGACAAAGTTATTGGGATTTGAATCGAACAAATAGTCTCATATCGATTAGATATGGGGATGGTCTTAGAATTTGAGAAACTCCACCTAAAAGGTTAGTCTTTGGGATGGTGTCCAAGTCTTTTAATTGTTGGTCGCCCAATTTGACACAAGAAGACGCAATAGTAAACCCTTGTAAAGCAATTTGGTTAGAGGAGTGACCCTCTGCAAGAGGGGGATTGTTGTGGGGATTTGGGTCGAACAAATAGTCCCACATCGACGGGTCTTGAGTATATAATGATCTGGGCAACTTAGACATGGTGATGGCGACTGAAGAAGTTTAAAAATCTGCAACAAGGTCAAATTTTAATCAATATATCTAATCAAATGTGAACATTATACCTATTTTTCTTGTTTTTTTCTCATATGATAACCAAACCTCTATTGCTAATATTCATTGTCATGGTATTTTCGTTATCTTATTCACTTGAATTCTAAGCTGAAATATTCACTTATTTTTGAGAAAGAGAGAGAAAAAAAAAGGGATTTCTTTTCTCTTGAATTCTAAAAAATGGTGATATTAGTAAAATAAATGTTAAAAGAACTTGAACATTGCATTTTCTGTTTACCTGCCACACAAAAATCAGGCACAGTATTGTCCTTTAAAACAACTTTTAAGTTTGATTTTAAATTAATACCCTACAACTGATAGCTTGTTTATATATATTCTATTTTAATTAATTAATGAAAAAAGAGGGGAATAAATCTGTTTAATATAAATAAACAGTTATTTTCATGTTTAATTATGAATCTATGACAGCATCAAGGTTGGAGCAAATCATTAGCCTAAGAAATATTAATTAACATCCTATTTTTTAGGTAAGATTAGCTATAACCACTGCAAACTTGTCATTAGAACTGCTTAATCTATTTTAATTAATCCTAGGAGAATTCCAGCACAATGAGGCATGTAAAATAAGACCTCAGGATTCTGACAAAGCTGGAGAATAAGATTGAAAGTGAATATGTGGAAGATGAGAAGAGAACAAAGTTAGCACCAAAGTGTTGCATATTATAGTCAATTCTAATCCAAATTGGGAAAAACATGGCTTGTTCCTAATTATGGGCTTAAACAAAAAGTTCCTCCTCCATTCAATCCAAAAAAGTACATGTTTTGTTCATGTTATTCATTTGTCATTTCTTGTAACCCAACATTTGAGTCATTGACTAAAATTACAACACTGTAAAATTCCAATATGCATGTAGTATACAAATAATATTGGGCAAACTCAACCTTAAACTAAAGCCATAAAAGCATTGTGTGTACTTGAAACATAAAAACAGCATTTGTTTTGGATTCTGCGAATGTCATAATAAAATATTTTCTTGTTTTTAGAAGAAAAGTGGAAATCACCATCTGTTTAATTGTTGTGCGCGCAATCCAATCACAACAACCAAACAATAGAGAATCCCAAGACCTCCAACACAAGAACACCCAAAACAATCACACGAAGAACACACAAATCACAAAGACGAAATTTAACGAGGTTCGGCCTGAATGCCTACGTCCTCTGGGCAATCAACGGAGAGATTTCTATTAGGAAGATGATTACAATGGCTCTAACTCTCTTTGAATGCAAGAGAACTTAGGGCTGATACTTTTCGCAGAGATCCTAAACCCTAGAATCACTTTAGGCTTAAATACCCCACATCAGCGGATCAGCAGATTTCACCCAAAACCCGACTGTCGGTCGACCGGGACGGTCGACCGACCCTTCTTCGGTCGACCCGGCGGTCGACCCAGAAAACCCGAGAGTTGGGTTGATTACAGTCAGTCTGTTCTGGTCGACCGGCCGGTCGACCCAGAAAACCCGAGAGTTTTGGTCCTGCAGTCAGAGCACTTCGGTCGACCGGGCCGGTCGACCGACCCTCCTGTCTTCTGCTGCTGCTGCTATTTCCTGCCGTTGTCCCTTTGCCTCTTATCGTCGACTTCCTTGGCGATCTTCGACGGCACTTGGCACTCTTCTACAGCTGCTTGGCATGGCATCTCCTTTAATATCATCTCTCCTCCAACAATTCTCCACCTCGGTGAAGATTTCCAAATCTGAGCCGAATTCCGACTCGATAGCGGCTGCACCAACTTGGTTGCCTACGTACCCCTGCCCAAGGGATCAAGCCGTCCGTAGTTCATCCAAATGAGCTTCAGCAAGCTCACTTCACCTGAAGGACATGGAGCAAGTCTTTGCAGTGTGCAAACTTCACCCCCGACACCACCTTTGTTAGCATATCGGCCGGATTCTCCGAAGTGTGAATCTTCAACAAGTCAATGTCACCTTCCTCTAGAATCTCCCGTACAAGTGATACCTGACATCAATATGCTTCGTCCTTGCATGATAGACCTGGTTCCTTGCCAAGTAGATGGCACTCATGCTGTCACAGTTTATCTTCAATATATCATGTTCCACGCCCAGATCATCAAGCAACCCCTGAAGCCAGATTGTCTCCTTCATGGCTTCTGTCATAGCCATATATTCAGCCTCTGTGGTCGACAACGCGACGGTAGACTGAAGTGTGGAGCGCCAACTCACCGGTGCCTGTGAGAATGTGAAGACATATCCCGTCGTCGACCTGCGTTTGTCAAGGTCACCTGCATAGTCTGAGTCCACATAACCTGTGCACTCCTGCTTTCCGGTGTTATCCTTCTCGAATACTAGGCCTACATCAACTGTTCCCTTGATGTACCTCAGAATCCATCTCACAGCTTCCCAATGACCCTGTCCAGGATCATGCATGTAGGGGTGTGTATCGGTCGGTTCGGTTCGGTTTTTGCTAATTTTTTCAAAACCGAATCGAACCGATTAGACTTATTAACCGAACCGAACCGAACAGACTCAATTCGGTTCGGTTTTTCGGTTTTTTCGGTTAGGCTCATATATTTTCATCATTCTTGCATTTTTTAATAACCATTATATTATCATCCTTTAAATATCCTAATCTCAAATATCCAATACCTAAATTAGAAACAAAAAAAGACTTTAACCTTAATGTGAATTGAAAATTTCATGTTCTAAAACTTTTACACTGTATTTGAGCTCTTATATCAAAGCTCGCATAATTATTATTAACTTTTACTAACAAGATTACAAAAGAAAGAACTATATTAATATAAATATTATTCTCAATTATGATAGTGTACTTAACATGACTTTCACATATTCAATATAAAATGTGATATTGCTAGAACTAATGAGATAATGTTCCACCTATTTTTTTATGAACTATATGATTCACTAAATTGAATTTGGGTGGGGTAGTACATTGGGTGAGAAGTTCGGTTCGGTTCGGTCGGGTTCGGGTTTTGTAACCCAAAACCGAAAACTAACCGAACTAGAGCGGTTCGGTTCGGTTCGGTTCGGGTTCGGGTTTCGATTTTTTGTCGGTTATTTTGGTTATAACCGAACTCTGCTCACCCCTACATGCATGTATCGACTCACCATGGAGACTGCCTGTGAAATATCTGGCCGCGTACACACCATCGCATACATCAAGCTACCCACAGCATTGGCATATGGAACATGAGACATATACTCACGCTCCTGAACACTCCTTGGAGACATCTTCGCTGACAATTTGAAATGCGGCGCCATAGGTGTACTAACAGACTTGGTATCCTTGCTGATATTAAACTTCTGCAGTACCTTCTCCAAATAGCCCTTCTGTGCCAAACTTATCCTGCCAGCTTTCCTGTCTCTAGTGATCTCCATGCCCAATACTTTCTGTGCTTCCCCCAGGTCCTTCATCTCAAATTCTGACGACAGCATCTTCTTCAGAGAATCAATAGCAGATCTTGACCTAGAAGCAATCAACATATCATCTACATAAAAAAGTAGATAGATATATTCACCTGATGGTAACTTGTTGTAGTACACGCATGGGTCAAAATGGCTCCGTGTGTACTTCTTCTTCCTGATGAAGCTATCAAATCGCTTGTATCACTGTCTAGGAGACTGCTTCAAACCGTACAGCGATTTCTGTAGCTTGCATACTAACTCTTCCTTCCCTGCAGCTTTGTAACCTGTGGGCTGTGTCATATAGATCTCCTTCTCAAGATCGCCGTGGAGAAAGGCAGTCTTCACATCAAGTTGGTCAAGTTCCAACTCATTCTGCGCCACCAAAGCCAATAGAATCCGAATAGACGAGTGTTTAACTACCGGGGAGAACACCTCGTTGTAGTCGATTCCTTCTCTCTGAGCGTAGCCTTTAGCCACCAGTCTTGCCTTGTAGCGCACTGCATCTTCTTGAAGAGATCCTTACTTCTTAGCAAATACCCACTTGCACCCTATGACCTTCTTCCCCTTGGGCAACTTAGTAAGTTCCCATGTGTTGTTCTTATAAAGAGATTGCATCTCTTCATTCATGGCTTCTTTCCACATCTCTGCTTCCGAACTGATCTCAGCTTCCCTGAAGGTAGATGGAATAGCCTCTTCAACAACTGGAAGTGCAAACGCGACGACCATATCAGTGGTGAGCCAACCCGGTCTCCTAGTATTCCTCCGTGGTCTTCCAACTGCAGTAGAATCTGGAACAGTACCCATGACCCGCTCCTGATCCTCTTCAACATTTTCAGCATTTTCTTCAGCTACTTGATCACCACCCTGTGTCACCTCAGGAATGATCCGAACTGATACTGAATCCTCTAGAGATGGTGGATCTGCATCACTCTCCACCTGCTGCAATAGCTCATTGGTCTTGCTGGTCTCCACCTGCTTAGAGACCGTAGGCTTCATCAGAGAAGCCTCATCGAATGTGACATCCCTGGTGATTATGAACTTGTTGTCCTTTTGGTCCCAAATCTTGAACCCCTTAGTTCCTCGCTTAAAGCCAACGAACACCCCTTTCTTTTCTCTTGGGTCCAACTTGTCTTCTTTGACATGGTAGTAGGCTGGACATCCGAAAACCCTTAGCATATCATAGTCCTCAGCAGTTCTTCCTGACCAAGCTTCAAGAGGAGTCTTCCCCCTATTGCAGACGACGGCAAACTGTTCACAAGATGGCATGCATACCCCAAAGCTTCAGCCCAAAACTTCTTGGCAGTCCTGCATGAAAACACCTAGAGGGGGGGTGAATAGGTGTAAGTGCTAATCTAAGAAACTAAATGCAAACTAAGTACGCTAAATGCGGAAGCTAATGCAAATTATGCACAAACTAATACAATACAACAAGTGTAGCCGAATTCCCCTTGCGAGGCTCTGGACTAACTCCCCTTGATTCCCCTTGAAATGGGTTGAGGTGCTATGTGAAGCTCTTGTTGGATGAGTATAAGTTAGGCACACACACACAAGCAATCCAAGCAATATAAAATACACACAATCAAGCCAAGCATATAAGAATGAATAGCAATATGAATAAATGCAAGGCAATATGAATTATGCACAACACAAGCAAATATGGTATGATATGAAGTATGATGCTTTGCACAAAGTAAATGAGAGAGAGTTAGAGAGACAATGGGAGCAATCGCAAACAACGAGATTTGTTTCGAGGTTCGAGCACCTTGCTCTACATCCCCGCCTACACCACCGTGTAGGATTTCCACTATCTCAACTCCCACCGAGGGAACCTCCACCGAGGAGGATTTCTTACAACTCTAGGAGTACCAAACTCCTCTCTCAACAACAACCTCCTCACAACCGAGGGGTTAGGCCCGTAGCCAATACAACAACCAATCCACACACCTCTACCGAAGAGGCTCACAACCAAACTCAATCACCTCTACCGAAGAGGGATCCAAACCAACAACCCAATACAACAATCTCCACCTCTACCAAAGAGGGAGCAACTCAAGAAATCAAGGGTTTACAACAAGTGGTATATTTCAACCACAAACCTCTTTCCTTTTTCTTTTTCCACAAAACAAGATCCTAAATAGTTTAGGATAGAAGATATAGCTCAAGTGTGGAAAACAAGTGTTTTTGGAAACAAGCAACAAAGAAAAATCCTTGGGAAAATACTTGCAATATGATAGACTTGAAGATCTAAGCAAAAATCCCAAAAACCTATTTTTCTTTGATTTTCCAAAAACCCAAAAACAAATAAGATGAAATCTTTTTGACTTAAAAACTCTTTTAAAACTCTTTTAAACTCTTCAGAAAACTGAAAATTTTTAGCTCAAAAATTCTTGTTCAAAACAATGGAGAAATGGGGTATATATAGCCCCTAGGAAAAACTAGCCGTTAGGCTGATGTGGCAGTCTGACCAACTGCCGGTCGACCGGCCCGGTCGACCGCCAACGGTCAAAAATGTGACCGTTGGGCAGCAGCGGTCGACCGGTCCGGTCGACCGAAAATTCCCGAGAGCAGAGCTCTCAACCCGGTCGACCGGCCCGGTCGACCGTCCACTGTGCCTAACAGACGTGCACGTCTGTGCACATCGGTCGACCGGCCGGTCGACCGGCCCTTGGTGCGGTCGACCGGTCCGGTCGACCGTACTGGCCTGGCAGGCACAGTGCAGAACTGCACAGATACGGGATTTGAAAATAGGTCTTTTCACTCAATAAAAATCCCATAAATTCACAGTAAATCCACTAAATAGTTTTAATCACAATAAAAACTGTTTTTCTAAAAATATGTTTTTCTAAAACTTGTTTTATCATTTTATGTTAAAACATAAACATGTGATAAAAATTTCAAGACAATATATCAACATATCAGTTCATTTTTGTGTCTTGCAAATTTTATCAAAAACAAAACCTTGTATTTTGTCAAACTTGATTTTTCAAGAACATGAATAGGGATATCAAAATAAGTTTGTTTACCAAGTTTAAAGCATGTATGTATATCTAGAACATATCTAATATACATAGGTATAAGGTAAACTTGTTTTGATCTATTATTCATGAAAACCAAAAACCAAATCATAAAACGTGTGTGTTTTGTGCACTTGAGCATATCAACTAAACTAAGCTTTACAAATGGATCTAAAACACAAACTCTAAACTAGATACCTAAGTCTTCTTGACGATCTTCATCTTCAAGTAGACTCGGTCCAAACTCCGTGATTCTCCAAGTGCAAAGGTATGATCTTTAAGCTTTGGCACCGGAATCATCATGAATAGCTTCTAATCATCTTGTTGAAGCTAATCACCAACTAATATCCTGTTAATGATCTGAAACTTAGAAACACAAGAATATTAGTAAACATAACTACATGAGTGTTGATCATCATCAAAACTAGAGTGGAAAGCCATTGGGCCAACAATCTCCCCCTTTTTGATGATGACAAAACTCATGGAGTTATATATGCATGGATTAAAGATAAGCTTCAAGGAAGCTCCCCCTTAACTCATGCATAGGGATAAACAATAAATATATGCAATGAATGTTAAACATGAAACATGCATATGCATAAACAATAAATGGTTCTAGATATCAAATGGAATATTCAAAACAAAATAAGCTCTAGATACCAATTACAAAGCAAACTCTATAAATCAATTAAACTTAATATTCTTGAGATTCTTGAGATTAAAACATAATATATGCATAAACATAAGCATGCATATAAAACTTCATAAATCTTTCTCCCCCTTTTTGTCAATCATCAACAAAGGGGTAATCAAAACCATAAATAAAACGAGGGGTAAAAATCTTTCTTCCCCTTTATGTCAAACAAAACAATAAAAGACAATGTTCTCCCCCTTTTTTGTCTAAAACAAAAAAAAAACAATAAGGGGTGACTACAAACATGATATCAATTAAAAATATGTCAATGAAGCATCTTGATACCAATAAACAAGAATCAATATATGTTATATGCTATATACATTCATGAAGAGGAAGACGCTAAGTTAGCTTTCCTACACATATGCATTACATGAAGAAGGGATGACAAGCCCCAATTCACATAACACATATTATGTAATGCATAAGAGGAGATGTGAAGCTCCCCCTACACACGTATATCATATAAAGAAGAGTTGTCAAGCTCCTCAATTTATAATATACTCAACATGAATCTATATGTAAGAGAGATGTTAAGCTCTCCTTGCATATAGGAAATACAAATCAAAACTTTGAATATTTTCTTTAAACAAAATTTTGAAAATACCAATTGTAATTAAACATAACAAATTACCAATTGTAAAACAACATAACAAATTTTAAATGTCTAAACACAAATTTTGATACCAATTGTAAGAATATATTTCATTTTGAAAAACATATAAACAAATTTGATGTTGATATCATATATTCAAAATAATAACTTTTGATCATAAAGAGTGGGAGTACAAATACCAATTGAAATACAAAATCAAATTTTCTCCCCCTTTATGAGATACAAACTAAAGACATGCATAGTCTTGATAACAATTTAAAAGTAATCAATTTAAACAAAATTGAAACTCAAGCACTAGCATAAATACAAACATATATATGTATGAAAGATAGATACCAATAGAAATTGATATACTTGGAATTTAAAGCATACATACATACAAAACATATATGAGTATACAAGAAGATCAAAATGATACCAATTGAAAGAGTTCAATGATACCAATTGACATAACAATAAGTTCAAGTGTATACATCATATTATCTACCACCCAATCATAATTCAAGTTTTAAAGATTTTCAATTTAGGGCATACATGAACATGATCTCCCATCCTACCGCCCTTGGAAGGTAGGGGTTTTCAAAGATAGATTTAAAAATGTAGTTTTGTTTGAAAATCACTACCAAAATGAAGAACACCGCAACTAGTTAAATGGAAAACTTGTTAACTAGCACGAAATCCTTCAAGTAAGGAATAAAACAAAATTGAAATTCACATGATAATCATCACTCTAACCAATAAAGCATAACTCATAAGAAATAAAACATGAGCAATAGATATGAGTGTACAAATAATATGTGAAGATCATAATCATGAAAAATATTTCATTAAGCTCAATTATTCCTTAAAACATAATTCCATCAAAAACATGAAAAATCATATAAAACTCCTTATTTAATCTTCAAGGCATATGTATGTCTAATACAAGCTAAAATATACATACATATCCAAAACTCAACAAGTCCACTAAATGAATATTCATGAAGGCACGTGGCTCAAAAAGATGTATATGTCTAAGATTAGTTTGAACTAGATGGACATATACATGAAGTTAAACATAAATACATGAAACATGAAAAACTAAATTTTCATCACAACAAATTTCATTTCAAGGTATATGTATGAATTGTCAAACATGAAGTATACATACATATCCCTAAACACAATTGAGTCTAAATATAGATTTGCATGAAAGGCAAATGACTCAAGGGGTATACATGTATATCTTAAAGTTTGGCAATACAAACATATACATGAAGTGAAACACACAATCATAAAACAAATCCAAAAATGGAATACAAGTTTGAAATGTATGAATCATCAAAACTAGACTATACTAGCACATCTAATGGGTTCAAATAAGCAATCAAGCTCAACATATATAGATTTATTTGTAGCCCACTCTATGTACAAGTATATAACTAGTCTTAATGAAAACAAACATCTAAACATATATTCAAAACATGAAGCATCAAAACAAATATAAAAGTCATCATGATAAAACTAAAACATGATTACTATGTAAATTCACATGTATTAGATTCATGATGTACATTATACCTTAAACAAAAGTGAGAACACTAAATATGGGTTCATATAAGCATATGTGTCTCAAATACTATACATGTATGTCAAGGATCTAATAAACATGGAATGAACATACTAATCCATAGACAATAAAAAATATGCTATAAATTATCAAAACATGCTATAAACAATGAAGTGGAAAGCATGTAAACATAATAAATGGGAGTAAAGGATTGTTACCAAAACCGAAGAAGCAACTCTCCTTGTCTCCAAAACATGGTGGTCATCTCCACCAAATCTTCCCTTGAAAGTGATGCATCCAATTTGATTTCCATGAAGTCCGGAACGCATCCACTCCAAGGTGTCATCACTCTCACGTCATGTGAGAGCCCACACCTACATCAAAAATAGGAGGGGTGGTCTTTGGTACCCATACTCTTTTGGGTCCATGGGGGTTAGTACCTTCTCTAACCCAAACAAACTTCTTGGCTAAATTTTCAACATGTAAACGATCATAGCAAAATTTAGCAAGATGGCCTTTTCGGCCACAATGTGTATAAGTGTACACATGAGCATACTTGTGATGGGTGTGTCCGTGTGGAGCATGTGTATGCCGTGAAGGGTGTGCATGCATAAAGGATGGAACTTGTTTCTTTCGAACCAAGGTTTCCAACCGTGAGTGGTTCATGGCACATTGGCTCATAGTGGAGCCCAAACAATCTACTCTCTTCTTTAGCATACAAATATCATCATTAATCCTAGAAGAAGAGGTACATGCATTAGGTAGTCTAGATGAAGAGGCTACACTAGCATGACAAACATGAGAATCAATCTTATTTTGAAAAGAAACATTTTTCTTTAACATGCATCCAAATCATTTGAGATAGAAATTATTTTGTTTTTCAAAGCAACATTCTCTTTTAAAACAAAATCAACTTTAGAAGACAAATTTTCATTTTCTTCAAAAGAATTTCACAATCATTTTTAGACTTTAAAAATTTATTTTCTTTTAAAGCAAGTTCCAATTGAGATCTCAATGAATCCCTTTCATTATAGACCTCAACCTTTTCTTGCAAAACACAATCAAGTCTAGAATGCAAACACTTATTTTCTTTTTCAATTTCTAGACTTTTCTTTTTCAAAATCTTATATTTTTCAATTAGTTTTTCACAAACAATAGATAGTTCTTCATTTAAGGCATGGGGATCAACATAATCATTTGAAGAACTAGCACAATCATTACTATCTAGTTGAGATTCCGAATGTACCTCAAGGGAGTCATTCCCTTGGACCATGTAGCATATAGAGTTGGATTCTCCACTAGATTCCTCTTCTTGGATTTGGACTTGAAGCTTGGAGGTGTTGGTGGTTGTTGTTAACTTGTTCCACACTGCAAAAGCGGAATCAAGATTAGAAATACATAAGAGATAATCTTTAGATAAAGTGCTTCTAATGGCCTCTAGGGCTTGTGCATTGGCCCCTATATGATTGCAATCACCAAGATAACATCTCTTGGTGGCCGCAAGGAAAACATGCAAACCTAGGGTCTTTAGGTACATGGACATCCTATACTTCCAAACATCAATGTTAGAAGGGTCAAAACTAGGTGGGGTCATGAAGTCCATAGTATAAACTAAATATGTGCAAACAATCAAATGCAAATGTAGATTAGCAAGCAAATGGATCACTCCTAGGATGTTAAGCCTAAGTATCAGGAGCACTAGCTCTGATACCAATTGAAAACACCTAGAGGGGGGGTGAATAGGTGTAAGTGCTAATCTAAGAAACTAAATGCAAACTAAGTGCGCTAAATGCGGAAGCTAATGCAAATTATGCACAAACTAATACAATACAACAAGTGTAGCCGAATTCCCCTTGCGAGGCTCTGGACTAACTCCCCTTGATTCCCCTTGAAATGGGTTGAGGTGCTATGTGAAGCTCTTGTTGGATGAGTATAAGTTAGGCACACACACACAAGCAATCCAAGCAATATAAAATACACACAATCAAGCCAAGCATATAAGAATGAATAGCAATATGAATAAATGCAAGGCAATATGAATTATGCACAACACAAGCAAATATGGTATGATATGAAGTATGATGCTTTGCACAAAGTAAATGAGAGAGAGTTAGAGAGACAATGGGAGCAATCGTAAACAACGAGATTTGTTTCGAGGTTCGAGCACCTTGCTCTACATCCCCGCCTACACCACCGTGTAGGATTTCCACTATCTCAACTCCCACCGAGGGAACCTCCACCGAGGAGGATTTCTTACAACTCTAGGAGTACCAAACTCCTCTCTCAACAACAACCTCCTCACAACCGAGGGTTAGGCCCGTAGCCAATACAACAACCAATCCACACACCTCTACCGAAGAGGCTCACAACCAAACTCAATCACCTCTACCGAAGAGGGATCCAAACCAACAACCCAATACAACAATCTCCACCTCTACCAAAGAGGGAGCAACTCAAGAAATCAAGGGTTTACAACAAGTGGTATATTTCAACCACAAACCTCTTTCCTTTTTCTTTTTCCACAAAACAAGATCCTAAATAGTTTAGGATAGAAGATATAACTCAAGTGTGGAAAACAAGTGTTTTGGAAACAAGCAACAAAGAAAAATCCTTGGGAAAATACTTGCAATATGATAGACTTGAAGATCTAAGCAAAAATCCCAAAAACCTATTTTTCTTTGATTTTCCAAAAACCCAAAAACAAATAAGATGAAATCTTTTGACTTAAAAACTCTTTTAAAACTCTTTTAAACTCTTCAGAAAACTGAAAATTTTTAGCTCAAAAATTCTTGTTCAAAACAATGGAGAAATGGGGTATATATAGCCCTAGGAAAAACTAGCCGTTAGGCTGATGTGGCAGTCTGACCAACTGCCGGTCGACCGGCCCGGTCGACCGCCAACGGTCAAAAATGTGACCGTTGGGCAGCAGCGGTCGACCGGTCCGGTCGACCGAAAATTCCCGAGAGCAGAGCTCTCAACCCGGTCGACCGGCCCGGTCGACCGTCCACTGTGCCTAACAGACGTGCACGTCTGTGCACATCGGTCGACCGGCCCGGTCGACCGGCCCTTGGTGCGGTCGACCGGTCCGGTCGACCGTACTGGCCTGGCAGGCACAGTGCAGAACTGCACAGATACGGGATTTGAAAATAGGTCTTTTCACTCAATAAAAATCCCATAAATTCACAGTAAATCCACTAAATAGTTTTAATCACAATAAAAACTGTTTTTCTAAAAATATGTTTTTCTAAAACTTGTTTTATCATTTTATGTTAAAACATAAACATGTGATAAAAATTTCAAGACAATATATCAACATATCAGTTCATTTTTGTGTCTTGCAAATTTTATCAAAACAAAACCTTGTATTTTGTCAAACTTGATTTTTCAAGAACATGAATAGGGATATCAAAATAAGTTTGTTTACCAAGTTTAAAGCATGTATGTATATCTAGAACATATCTAATATACATAGGTATAAGGTAAACTTGTTTTGATCTATTATTCATGAAAACCAAAAACAAATCATAAAACGTGTGTGTTTTGTGCACTTGAGCATATCAACTAAACTAAGCTTTACAAATGGATCTAAAACACAAACTCTAAACTAGATACCTAAGTCTTCTTGACGATCTTCATCTTCAAGTAGACTCGGTCCAAACTCCGTGATTCTCCAAGTGCAAAGGTATGATCTTTAAGCTTTGGCACCGGAATCATCATGAATAGCTTCTAATCATCTTGTTGAAGCTAATCACCAACTAATATCCTGTTAATGATCTGAAACTTAGAAACACAAGAATATTAGTAAACATAACTACATGAGTGTTGATCATCATCAAAACTAGAGTGGAAGGCCATTGGGCCAACACTGCATTGGATAACATACACCGAACATTCTCTAGCAAAGTCCGGTTCATCCTTTCAGCCACCCCATTTTGTTGCGGAGTCTCCCGTACTGTGAAGTGCCTCTCTATGCCCTCATCAAGGCATAGCTGTAGGAAAGGATCCGATTTGTACTCTCCTCCATTGTCAGAACGGAGGACCTTGACCTTCCTTCCCGTGCTTCTCTCCAGATTAGCCTTCCACTTCACAAACAGCTCTAGGACTTCATCTTTGTGTCGCATAGTGTACACCCAACAACGCCTAGATTAGTCATCGATGAACGACACAAAATAGTGGTTACCTCCAATCGATGCAGTCTTGGTAGGTCCCCATACATCCGTGTGAACATAGTCAAGAATACCCTCCGTACAGTGTGAAGCTGTGCCAAACTTCACCTTGGTCTTCTTGTCGATGATGCAATGTTCACATAGATCCAACTTGCAGGTCTCAGCACCCTTCAGCAACCCTTTCTTCACAAGAGTTTGCATTGATTTCTCCCCTGCATGTCCCAGCCTCATGTGCCACAGCCGGGTTGAATATTCCTTCTGACTGGTAGAAGCTGCCACCTGCCCTGTCACTGTACTACCTTTCAAGTAATACAAGTTATTCCGGCGATCGGCCTTCAACACCACCATCGAGCCCTTTGTCATTTTAAGAACTCCCTCCTTAATAGACACTCCAAGACCCAATGATTCCAAAGCTCCTACAGAGAGCAAGTTCCTCTTCAGCTGAGGTACATATCTCACCTCTTTCAGCTCCCTCACCATCCCATCAAACATCCTGATTGGAATAGTGCCAACACCCTCCATGATGCATGGATGATCATCGCCCATGACGACCGAACACCCTTCCAACTTCTCGAAACTGGTAAACCAGTCTCGATGAGGACATACATGATATGTTGCACCTGTGTCCAAGATCCACTCGTTCTCCCCCGAGTAGCCTATGACGGGAGTGGTAACTGAAAACGAGAACACTGAAGAATCCGAATCTGATCCATCTGCCTGTGATTTGCTGCTTGCAGTTTTTACCACTTTTGCTAGATTTGCTTCAGATTTTGATTCTTTCTTCTTTCCCTTGAACTTTAGACAGTCTACTTTCCAGTGCCCAATCTCTTTGCAGAATGCGCACTGATTTCTCTTGAGATCCCTGAAGCCCGGCCTGGACTTTGATCTTCCTCTAATCTCCTTTCCCTTCCTTGATGAACCTCTACCTCTTACTTCCAATGCCTCTGCCGATGAACTTGTCTGAGAAGGATGTCTTTCATTCTTCCTTGTTTCATAACTCATCAATGAAGACGACACCTCATCATAATCCAAGCTCTGCCTTCCATTAATGAAGGTCAGTGTGAATGTCTCGTACTCCTCTGCAGGAAGTGAATTCAGAAAGATGACCGCATTATCTTCCTCTTCTAGCTTGACATCCAAATTCAGCAGATCTGTAAGAAGCTTCGTATATCGGTTGATGTGCTCATTGACTGTGCTCCCCTTCTTCATCCTGAACTGATACAGCTTACTCTTAAGCTGCAACCTGAACTCTACACTCTTCTTCAGGTACTTCTTTTCAAGGGTTTCCCACAGTTTCTTCGCTGACGTCTCATGTTGCACAAGGTATTTTATGTCTTGTGACAAGCATGAACGTATCAAGCCACATGCCGATCTGTTCATCTTCGCCCACTCTTCATCAGTGGTAGTGTTCTTCTTCCTCTCCAATAGGAGAGTGTCTTCGAGGTTTGATGCATTCAACGCATCCATAACCTCACATCTCCACATGCCGAAATTGTTAGTCCCATTAAACTTAACAACTTCAATCCTTGGGTGAGAGTTCATTGTCTTAGCTGAAACTATTTCTTCTGCCATTGAGATTTTTCCCTGATTCTCTATCTATGCGGAAGTAATCACCAACTTGAAATAGATCCCAACACAAATAAAAATCGGATTTTTACCTGTCCCTTGAAACCCTAGATCGAGTTTCTCCCCGGATCTACTTCACCACCGATTCAACGAGCCCTCCTTGAGTCCTTCTGAGATCGACACACGGTCTCCACGAACCCCGTTACCTCTGATCTGAGATCGACACACGATCTCCACCGAATCAGATCTCGAGCCCTTCGAATCCTCAGAAATCCCAAGTGCAACCCGGAAGCTCTGATACCACTTGTTGTGCGCGCAATCCAATCACAACAACCAAACAATAGAGAATCCCAAGACCTCCAGCACAAGAACAAACCCAAAACAATCACACGAAGAACACACAAATCACAAAGACGAGATTTAACGAGGTTCGGCCTGAATGCCTACGTCCTCGGGGCAATCAACGGAGAGATTTCTATTAGGAAGATGATTACAATGGCTCTAAGTCTCTTTGAATGTAAGAGAACTTAGGGCTAATACTTTTTCGCAGAGATCCTAAACCCTAAAATCACTTTAGGCTTAAATACCCCACATCAGCGGATCAGCAGATTTCACCCAAAACCCGACTGTCGGTCGACCGGGACGGTCGACCGACCCTTCTTCCGGTCGACCCGGCGGTCGACCCAGAAAACCCGAGAGTTGGGTTGATTACAGTCAGTCTGTTCCGGTCGACCGGCCGGTCGACCCAGAAAACCCGAGAGTTTTGGTCCTGCAGTCAGAGCACTTCGGTCGACCGGGCCGGTCGACCGACCCTCCTGTCTTCTGCTGCTGCTGCTATTTCCTGCCGCTGTCCCTTTGCCTCTCATCGTCGACTTCCTTGGCGATCTTCGACGACACTTGGCACTCTTCTACAGCTGCTTGGCATGGCATCTCCTTTAATATCATCTCTCCTCCAACATTAATGATCCCAGCATAACTTAAAAGTATCATAGTAATTAGTAAGAATATTGCGCTTGAACAAATTAAACAATAAAATACCCTCTATTAAACAATATGGACAAATTAATCAACCGATAAACATTATGGACAAATCCGCTGCTGTAGAGGTCAAAAACCCTCACTATGATTCTGACATGTGTCCAAACAACTAAGTTTCTCTTTGAAAATTTTTGCAGCAATCAACTGTCCCTGTCACATCAGACCCTCCCGAAAGCATCCACAGTTCTCAGAATCATTTCAAGTCGAATCTAAGACAACCTCCAAAGCTCTACCACCTAGAGTCATTCTGGAGCAAACCCCTGACTCGGAGGCATCACCCTTCAGAGTCGCTTACATCCAACATCTCCAACTGCACCCGGTAGTTCCCAGTAATAGCCGTTGAGATCTCCGCTTGCAGTCACGCCGCCTATTCTCTCCCATATTGAAGATGTGTAACACCCATGCGTTCAAGGCGGACAATTATGGATAATGACAAAATTTCCTACATTCAACCATCACGCCAGCAATTGCGGCTGTTACAACAAATCCGCACATGAAGATCATGCAGTTACATGTATCTCACCAGCGCCCCATCCGCCGAGGAGGGAGAGTTCAGTACAAATAGACCTTCTCCAGCGAGAAAGGGACTTTTACGACTTTTGGAGCCTTCCATCCGATTTTAACTCAAAGATATATCAGTACATATCTGTAATTTTATAAATTGGCGACTGATAATGAATTTTTCTCCTTCTTCTCGTGGTTTTTTCCTATTTGAGTTTTCACGTAAAAATATCGTGTCTCCATCTATTATTTGTATAGTGTTGCTATTTTGCACTTACACCTTTAACACATTCTCATTTGTAGTGTAGGTCGATCGTCTGATCACTCATAGAGAAAAATCTCCACTATAAAATTGTGCTTTCATTGAGATCTGAGTCCTTACACTCAAGATCTCCCCTAAAAACTCAAAAAACTTTCATCAAAAAGCTTCTTCCAGATCGACATCGCCCCAAGAAAGCGAGCCATCAATAATGCAACATCCAATGGTAAAGTCATCGGAACTGCTAGGGGCACGACACCTTCACCATCCAACAATCAACCACATACCACCGAGAACACCGACTCCTCCTCGCCTCAGGGAGCAACTGTCAGTGTCCAATCACCACAGCTGCACAAAGACCAGCTCCTACAGATGCTCGTCGACATGAAAGAGCACATGAAGGAACAACAAGTCTAATCGGATCACGATCGAGAGCAGGAAGCTCTCGACTACGAGAATGTCATCCGTGAACAGGAGGCATTGAGGTGGTTCAACGACCAACTTCAGACTCAAATCATTGCCCTCCACAATAATCAATCATGAACACAGTCAGAAAGTGAACATGAAGTCAGTGGATCTCCTGATCTCCTAGTCCTCGACAAACTGATTCAGAGACGGATCGCAGAAGCCATGCCACCCAACCCTTCAGTTACCAAAGTTTTTGACTCCCCCTCTCTCTGAAGACATCCTGGAGTGCGAGTTCCGAGAAAGTTTTCAACTCCAACCTTTAACTACTACTCTGGGGTGAGCGACTCCGTCCAACACATCAGGTATTTTCAGGACAAGATGGTGGTCTATTCCCACAACGACCTACTCTTGTGCATCACATTTTCCTCCAGTGTGAAAGATGTAGCATCAGATTGGTTCTACTCTATGCCGCCTCATTCTCTCCACAAATTTAAGGAGGTAACTCAGGCTTCCTCACTCAGTACGCCTCCCGCCAAGAGGCCAAGAAGAATAACCATCATCTCCTCTTTATCAAGATGAGACAGAGCGAAAACCTCAAATCATATATCAGCTTCTTTCAAAGTCAACTCGCCAAAGTCCCTAACTACGGTGAGGACGTCTCTGCACTCGCATTCATCTGCTGGATGCAGGTTTCTCACTCCCTGTACAAACAACTCTTCAAGCACAATGTCACTTAGATGGGCAAGATCTTGTCATGAGCTCAGCCCTACATCTAACTTGAGGAAGCAATGAGGACTTCCTTCAACCATATCGTGAAGTATGGTCATGTCGAAGAAAAGTCAAAGTCTCCACATGAAGCCTCCGCTCACTCTCAAGATCAAAATCAGGGGCAACCTGCCTTCAAGAAACATGAGCTCCCTATCCTTCCACCAAATCCGCTCTCAATTTACAATCTGATGGAACATGATTTCACTCCGTTGAAACTCCCCATCAACGATGTCTCAACACCTTCAAGGACCAGACGTGGGTTAGGTGCCCGAGACCAATCCTGTATGATCCCTCACTTCCCGGAGCAGTAGAATATCGCTCCTACCATGACTGCTAGGGATATAAGACCAACGATTTTTGGGCCCTCTATAAGTACCAGAAAGAGTTCATCCAATAAGGTATTCTCAAAGAGTACATCCTCACTTCCGAAGCAACATCCAGATCCTGACAGCTCAATGCTCCATCGCCTATCAAGCCACAACACTTGATCACCGAATACAAATCAATTGAGGAATAATAACAAGTACAAGTGAACAGTAATATGCATGTATCAGGCAAATTATATTATCTATACAATAATAACAATCAGTACTGTCTGGTATTTTAATCAATTTCTTCCAGTATCTCATACCACTGGCAGTTCATACGGGAACTCACACTCTGGACAAACCCATTCAAAAATGGCATACGGGAGCTATGATCCGAGCGAGAGTGTAACCAAATAACAAGTGTTCCCGACGTCGCTATTGTTTATACCGTTTTATTATGTTAATTGGAAACCCATTGGTCAATGAGTTCTAATCAGGTGGGTGTATTTCGTGCATACCCGGGATCACGGCCTTATCAAGACTCCCTGGCTACTAAGACCACGACCAACCCGCTAGGGTGAAACAAGTAACGAGAAACGGGAAAGACGGTAGCCAACACTACCATGTTCCCTGCTGTGGAACAATAATAGATCAAGACATCTACCCGATAAGATCTAGTCAACCGTCAAGCCTCTCCCATCCCATGTTATATTTATTATATTTAAATTACACAGTATATCAGGAACAATAACAACACATAATATATGTAACACGATAACTGGATATGAGCTATGTTGATATCATTAAACAGGATAACGAGAAACGAGAAACATGAGATGTGAGATTTAAGAGGTAGCCCCCACTGCACATCGGATATCAATAGCTAACATGTCCAGTAACAATATGTATAAACATCAGTAACAGGAAAACAAGCATGTAATGGGAACACATGAATATCCATGTAATAATATTTCATGTCACAGGTGTAGTAATCCATGCAATGAGTATACAGAAACAATATACATATATACAGGTTGGTACATAAACATGAAATAATAATGTCCAGTGTAACAGTATTGGTGTAACAGTGATACATGGATATGAAATGACAGTGTCCGGTATAACAAGTATTTACATGAAATCAGTTGTCTGGTGTACTAGAATGTCTATATAACAATAATACAGGTATATGTAATAATGATATCCACAATCATGACAACACATACTTATATAGTATTTAACATATTAGTGGTTTGGTCACAGTGACAGTGTCGGTGATCTTGTGATACATGCAGGGTTATTATATGTAACTGAACAGGTGTCTAAATATTGAGATATCCATATTCTTATCAACAAAGAAATTATCTACAAGTCTATCTTTTCAACTCTTTACAACCTTTTTAATAATTATTAATTTATTAATAATTCAATAACAATTAAACTAAAAGCTTTATCAATAATCCAATAGTCACTTATTATCAGTATATAACTATTTCATTTGTATTTTATATTAAATTAATAATCACAATTAAATATTATCATAATGAATATGTTAAGTAATCATATATGTTATAATTATTGTTATTTACTATTTATACAACTTATAAATTTCAATTTTACCGATAATCACGATTTACAAACAATTCATTTAAGTAAACATGTACAAATTATAAAAGAAAAACACTCACAAAGTGACCATGAGAATGTAGCTCTCTTTTCTACGACGCAATGGTTCCAGAATCGTCCAAATCGTACACCGGATGCTCCAGATATCGCCCGAATACTAAAATCATAATAAAAAAGGGTTAAATATGAAATTTAAATAATTTAAAATGAAATAAATTTATGTAACAGGGAATTTTATGTAAAAATTACCTTATTGGGTTTAGAGGTGGATTTCGGCTGATACTGGGTCGGGTTTGGATCCAAAACTCCAAACCTATTAGAGTTAAGTTATGGGCTATTGGGTTCAAACCCAATTGACTTAAACCCATTATTCAATTGGGTTGAGTTTATGAGATCCTATAAGAGAGAGAGAGGGAATGGGGGGCTGCAGCGGTGGAGCTGCGCGGCACCACTGGCGGCGACGCCAAGTCGACGACGACGGTCTGGCCAGCCGGCGCGCGGGGATAGGAGTGAGAGAAAAAATAGAAGGGCAGGGAAAGAGAGATGGAGTTTAGAGAGAGGGTTTGTGTGAGAGAGAAAGTTGAAAAGAGAGAGGGAGAAAAAGAGATGGCCGGATGATGGCCGTTGTGTCCTGGCTGGCCATGGCCTGGCGAACGGCGAGGTGGCCGCCAGGGTCATCGGAGTCGGGTGCTGGAGAGAGTGGTGTTGTGTTGGTTGCCTTTGGGAGGAAGGAAAGAAGAGATTAAAAATAGAAATTGGGGGGAATTAAAATGGAAAGAGAGAAAGAGATTAGTAGAGAGATTTAGAGAGTGAGAAGAGAGATAAAGAGTGAGAGAAGACAGTGGGAAGAGGCGGTCAGGTGACTTAAGAAGAAATAAAAGAAGAGATTAGAGAAGAAGAAAAGAAAATATGGATTAAAATATTATTTAATTAATATAATTTAAGTGGGTAAAATTTGACTAGTTCAGAACGGTTCTTAAAATTTTTTAAAAATAGAGAATATTACATGGAGGAGTAATTTGAAATCAGATTCTAAAAAGTCTGTCTGATTTGCAAGTTAAAAATTCTGCAATGTATCACTGATACCAGGCGACACTGGTTTGGCCGAATTTTTGATAAATTCAGAATAATCTCAAAAATACCCTATCGTAGAAAATATGATTCTAAGACACAATATGAAAAGAAAATTTTAGAAACTCAACTCCGTTTGTGACTTAAAAATCGTAGAGCCGATTATCGGTATCGATCGACACTGAATTTGAAGATTTTTTAAAATAATTTAGAAAAATTTCAAAAAAATCTGAAAAGTCTAAATATTGAAAAATAATATTTGAAATTGAAACTGGCTCAATTTGACTACCAAGATGGTCAAATCAATTTTGTACACCGTATCGAGTACTGATACTGTGATACATATATCAGGGATAAGGGGGTTACACATATGAGGTATTTTTCTCGCGTATATACGTCACCGACTCTCATCGCATCCCTACTATAGTATATTTTGGAAAGTGTGGCGTGACACTTGGGAACACCACAAACCTACCAAACCATCCACATGCCAAGTCAAATATCCCAGGCACTCCGAGGAGACACATCAATTTCAAACACAAATATTTATTCCAAAATTTTCTATTCCGATTACACTACTTTAAATTTACTTGATTGCATCTAACATGAGTAATATAAAATTATGTCACATTTCTGTGCATACATTTCTGAAAAAGAAATAATGATCATCTAGCTCCATCCATCCAGCCCAACCAAACAGGTCCTCGATGCTGAAGCAAACAAAGTTTTGCCTTTCGGAGAACACTTCACGGTGGCACGATCTTATTATTCACGCCACCATCCAAGGGTACCGGAGGAAGTTCCGAGAGATTCTTTCACAAAAGTAAGAGAACCTTCGGACGAAAATTTTTGTCCTATCCGCCTGAAATGTGACTCTTAGGAAGCCAAACAAACTCTAACAAGACATGCAAGACAATGATGATATCACATCTGTAATACCCCATTCCCGGAATACGTACTTAGTTGCGTATTCAGATTTTCGGTCGTTTTTTTTCGATTTGTTTCCTGTATTTATTCTGTATTATGAATTCCTTATATGATTGTTTTGTCTTGGATTTGGATTCGTGGATTCGGAGTCAGCCCTAGTCTGAACCGAAGGCCCGATCCTAGGATATTACTCGATTTAGACA
Organism: Agave tequilana; assembly: GCA_038442645.1. Classification (NCBI taxonomy): domain Eukaryota; kingdom Viridiplantae; phylum Streptophyta; class Magnoliopsida; order Asparagales; family Asparagaceae; genus Agave; species Agave tequilana. The sequence continues at coordinate 59,289 of JAVJIF010010832.1, forward strand.
TTCTGATAATTAGAATTGACCGATTCTAGTTTTAAATATCATTTTCCAATATTATATATTTTCTATGATTTTCTAGATTTTTCTGGGATTAAAATGAAAGTCTTCAAAACCGGTGTCGGCAAGTTCCGTTGACCGATTCCCGGATTTTTATTTCACAATCAGCTAGGAATTTCTAGAAGGTCCTTTAGGCATTATTCTTTAGAATCATATTTTCTACCTACATTCTTTTTCTGAGGATTTTATGATTTTATGAAAATTCCTTCGGAGTCGGTAGGTAACTGATTCCGGGATTTTTAGTTTTAAAACTATAAAGTATTTCTTAAAACGGATTTCACTATAATTCTTAGTTTAATATTCTTGATTTTTGGTAATTATTTCGGGTCGTTCCGAGATACTTGAATTTCGGACGATTCCGGTATTTTCCCGAAAGATTTCCGCATCTGCAACTGAATCCCGGGAATCCGCCACTTCCATTATTTTCATCTTCTTTCCAAGAAAACATCTTCTCATTATAATTTCTTTTCCTTTTCCTTTTCCTTTATTTCTTTCCTTCCTTCCCAAGCCACACACTTTCCAATTTTCCCAAATTACCAAAATTCCTATTTTTTCCTCTCCACCAACTCCCACCTACTTTCTCATTATTATCACTCCACCTCACCCTCTCTCATGGCCGGCCAAGTGTCCACTTGAGAGACACCTCACCTCCCCTTCTTTTTACACAAAACCCCTCACTCCTATTTGATTTGCATCTCCTTCATAAAATCCAAAACATATAAATGCTTTTCCTTTACATTCTATTTCATTTTTACTTCACTTCACTTTTTCTCTTCTTCACTTCTCAAAAGAGAAGCCTTCACCTTCACCAAACCCTAACCTCCATCTCCCCCTTCATCTCCACCACCACAACTACTCCAACCTCTTCCCTTCATCTTCCTACTCCTTCATCTCCATGGGAAACACCACCAAGGTCATCAACTCTACCAAAACCCCAACTTCTTCTTCATCATCAACTTCCATCACTACCACCATCACTCCATCACCTTGTGCTTCTCTTAGGTAAGTGTTCTTCATCACCAAGACTTGATTTATTTCCTAGTATACCTAAGTTTACATATCATGTTCACTTGTGTCTTCAATTTATGATTTTTGGATCATCAAACACAAACCCTAGAAAATCTGTTCTGTTTACTGTTTCCAGTCGACTAGACCTATAGATTAGTCGACTAGAAAACCCTAGCTGAAACGTAACCTTTCTGGAAACACAGTATTAGTCGACTTACCTTAGTTCCTAGTCGACTAGAAGCCCTTAGTCGACTACACTCTTGACCCTAGTCGACTAACTTTTCCTGAACCAAAACCTTAACTCTCTGTATCACAGTTTTAGTCGACTTAGCCTAACTATCAGTCGACTTGTCATGTCTGTTAGTCGACTACCCCTATGACCCTAGTCGACTAACTTTTCCTGAATCAGAATCCCAACTCTCTGGGACCCAGTATTAGTCGACTATACCAGACTGTTAGTCGACTAACCCCTTTATTAGTCGACTACTCATCCTACCCTAGTCGACTAATTCTGTCTGTTTGTTACAGTTATTTACCTTCTCAAACTTGGATCTTATACTTGGTTTATATGTTGTATATTATACTTCTTGACTTGTATCTTGACTAACATCATCTTCACTTCTCTCTTTCTCTCTCCTCTTCACTCTACATATATATATCATAGTTTATGGCGTGCCCGGATTTCGTGGATTTCGGATCTTTCGGCGCTTTGAGGATTTAGGCGAGTAGTCTCGCTCTTCTCTACTTGAGTTTCCCGTTTCGTCGGGACGATAAGTATTTCGCTCCTTATTTCCAGATTCATATATTGCTTTGCTATTGCTTATATTATGGTAGCTTCATCTTGTACTTGTGCCATGCTATTGATATGCTTGCTTCTTTATCATATACCATGCGTGGCCGACCCTTCGTGGTCGTTGGACTTTGAGTCACTTCCATGTTACCACTTGTCATTACTCTGACCTGTCAGTTACATGCTTCCTTTTAACACATGTATATCACTTGGTAACCGTGTTATCACCTGACTACCTGGCATGCCACTACCTTGCTAGACCCTCTTGTTATGACATGACTGACCCGGACTATATCGATCTCATCGGTATGCATGTTACTTGATATACCACCACCTTGTCATGCTATCTTTTAAAACCAAGCATGATACACCTGACTTTGTAATTGTCATGTTTACGGGAATCCTGTCTTGTTTCATGGAACTAAGTGCCACACGGAACAAAGTGCCACACCTTACTCGGTGGGGGCCACCTCTTGAATCCATAGGGGCCACCTCTAGAATCCAATTATTACTGTTATGTCCAGTTATTTCCGTAACCTGATAATTCTGTTAATAAACCATAAAAAGGACAACTTGTATGGGTATGGGAGGAAGTGATGGATGCCGGAATGATATCTTGCTTATAGTGATGGGATATAAAAGTATGTATATATATTTATATATATACTGGCGGTAAGTGTTATGATATTACTGTTAGGGGGACTTTGGGCCTCCAAAGCCGGTTCCAGGTGTATGGAAACCACTATAAGAAGTTCTATCAGTTCTCCATCTACTTCCGTTAACAACCCTCGACTTGCTTATATATGGATGTATGTGGGTTGGCCGTACACCAGGTCACATACCGAGATATATGGGTCAGACGAGTAATAATAATAATAGGTGTTTCCTGTGACCCCAGTTATGATTACTGTTATGATTCCTGTTTTGATACCTGTTATGCACTCTTGTCACATCTGTTATGTATTCTTGTTATGACTACTTTGCAACTCTGATTCTATACGCTTAGATATTCGGTGGCATGAGATAACGGTATATAGATGAGGGTTTCCTTGTTTGGATTATTCCTTCGAGGTACTAGTCTCATGGGACCGTAACCTAAGCGTATACAATCAATTTTGCTTGTGATCAGTTTTACTTCGGGTTTCCTGTTTTACGATTGTTACGTTATACCCGTTCTTATATATACTTCATTTGTGTTCTAACCCTCCTGTCTTCTGTACTTGACTCTTGTACTCACCCTTGGCTCGCCACCTGGCTTTTGCATCCTACTCGCCTGGGGAGTTTCACTGACTCCCCTGGATTCTCATGTCCAGGTCCTGGAGCCCGGAGCGTGAGGTTCTCCCCCTTTGCTGCTCAGAGTAGCGCAGCGGTGGCGTGGATCCCCAGCCGACCTTTCAGAGCTCCATCCTTCCAGGCCCCCTGTATGCCTCTCGAGTTTCCTCTTAACAAACTCGTGAGTGCCCTTTTTCTATTCATACTTGTACATTCCTTGTATACATGTATGTGGACACCCTTTTATACTGTTCATATATGTATATCTTTTGTATTCTCGCATTTGCGCATACTAGTGATATGATATTCATGTAATATTGTGATCACTTCTGATGATAACTGTGTAATTGTACTATATGTGTTGGAATGTATAATGCACCACTGCTTCCGTACTCTGATTCTTGTCTGTACTGATGCTTAGCGTATATACGGGAGGGTAGTTCTGACCTACGTATATACGTTGCAGTGACGTCCCCGTATCGCCAGGATCGGGGCGTTACAGGATGGTATCAGAGCCTAGGCTCTAAACCTCTTCAGTACGTCCAGAAGGCAAATCAATGGTAAAGAGATTTGCAACTGGAATACATGAGTCTTGGTTATACATTCCAACTACAAGTGCAGAGTTATCTATTTCTTGACTATCTTTCCTTTGATTCCAAATTCCTCCTATCCTTTCCCTGTTTTGGTTTTATGAAGCCTTATACTATCTTAAGATATGACTAGACTAGAGAGGTAGTGGCTGGTTCTGCATGAAGCTATTATGTGATCTTTTCGGCCAACTCTATGAAGCTTGGTATTCTCCAGATCGATCTTGATCTGGCTATCTTTCAGAAGACAGCAGTCGGAATTCTCTACGGATATTCTACATTCTGGTATTCGGGATTCTTAATTATCAGTCTTCTTATTTATTATACTCAGGACTATCAGGGTTTTCTTTATCTTCGGTATTCTGGCTCATTTATTGCACATCCACGACATCAACAGTTCTATTGCACAGCCACGGCATCAGCAGTATTATTCAGTATTATTCGGAGATTTATACAACCGGAAGTGCAGAGGATTATTATGGATCAGTCAACTTGAGAGCCCTACCTATAGTGCTTCATATCTTAATTGGTATAAATTCCACCTTTGTCCCCTTTGTATTCAATTTACCCCTTATCGAAATTGCGAGGACGCAATTTTTTGTAAGGTGGGTGGATTGTAATACCCCATTCCCGGAATACGTACTTAGTTGCGTATTCAGATTTTCGGTCATTTTTTTTCGATTTTGTTTCCTGTATTTATTCTGTATTATGAATTCTTTATATGATTGTTTTGTCTTGGATTTGGATTCGTGGATTCGGAGTCAGCCCTAGTCTGAACCGAAGGCCCGATCCTAGGATATTACTCGATTTAGACATTCTGATAATTAGAATTGACCGATTCTAGTTTTAAATATCATTTTTCAATATTATATATTTTCTATGATTTTCTAGATTTTTCTGGGATTAAAATGAAAGTCTTCAAAACCGGTGTCGGCCAGTTCCGTTGACCGATTCCCGGATTTTTATTTCACAATCAGCTAGGAATTTCGAGAAGGTCCTTTAGGCATTATTCTTTAGAATCATATTTCTACCTACATTCTTTTTCTGAGGATTTTATGATTTTATGAAAATTCCTTCGGAGTCGGTAGGTAACTGATTCCGGGATTTTTAGTTTTAAAACTATAAAGTATTTCTTAAAACGGATTTCACTATAATTCTTAGTTTAATATTCTTGATTTTTGGTAATTATTTCGGGTCGTTCCGAGATACTTGAATTTCGGACGATTCCGGTATTTTCCCGAAAGATTTCCGCATCTGCAACTGAATCCCGGGAATCCGCCACTTCCATTATTTTCATCTTCTTTCCCAAGAAAACATCTTCTCATTATAATTTCTTTTCCTTTTTCCTTTTCCTTTATTTCTTTCCTTCCTTCCCAAGCCACACACTTTTCCAATTTTCCCAAATTACCAAAATTCCTATTTTTCCTCTCCACCAACTCCCACCTACTTTCTCATTATTATCACTCCACCTCACCCTCTCTCATGGCCGGCCAAGTGTCCACTTGAGAGACACCTCACCTCCCCTTCTTTTTACACAAAACCCCCTCACTCCCATTTGATTTGCATCTCCTTCATAAAATCCAAAACATATAAATGCTTTTCCTTTACATTCTATTTCATTTTTACTTCACTTCACTTTTTCTCTTCTTCACTTCTCAAAAGAGAAGCCTTCACCTTCACCAAAACCCTAACCTCCATCTCCCCCTTCATCTCCACCACCACAACTACTCCAACCTCTTCCCTTCATCTTCCTACTCCTTCATCTCCATGGGAAACACCACCAAGGTCATCAACTCTACCAAAACCCCAACTTCTTCATCATCAACTTCCATCACTACCACCATCACTCCATCACCTTGTGCTTCTCTTAGGTAAGTGTTCTTCATCACCAAGACTTGATTTATTTCCTAGTATACCTAAGTTTACATATCATGTTCACTTGTGTCTTCAATTTATGATTTTTGGATCATCAAACACAAACCCTAGAAAATCTGTTCTGTTTACTGTTTCCAGTCGACTAGTCGACTAGACCTATAGATTAGTCGACTAGAAAACCCTAGCTGAAACGTAACCTTTCTGGAAACACAGTATTAGTCGACTTACCTTAGTTCCTAGTCGACTAGAAGCCCTTAGTCGACTACACTCTTGACCCTAGTCGACTAACTTTTCCTGAACCAAAACCTTAACTCTCTGTATCACAGTTTTAGTCGACTTAGCCTAACTATCAGTCGACTTGTCATGTCTGTTAGTCGACTACCCCTATGACCCTAGTCGACTAACTTTTCCTGAATCAGAATCCCAACTCTCTGGGACCCAGTATTAGTCGACTATACCAGACTGTTAGTCGACTAACCCCTTTATTAGTCGACTACTCATCCTACCCTAGTCGACTAATTCTGTCTGTTTGTTACAGTTATTTACCTTCTCAAACTTGGATCTTATACTTGGTTTATATGTTGTATATTATACTTCTTGACTTGTATCTTGACTAACATCATCTTCACTTCTCTCTTTCTCTCTCCTCTTCACTCTACATATATATATCATAGTTTATGGCGTGCCCCGGATTTCGTGGATTTCGGATCTTTCGGCGCTTTGAGGATTTAGGCGAGTAGTCTCGCTCTTCTCTACTTGAGTTTCCCGTTTCGTCGGGACGATAAGTATTTCGCTCCTTATTTCCAGATTCATATATTGCTTTGCTATTGCTTATATTATGGTAGCTTCATCTTGTACTTGTGCCATGCTATTGATATGCTTGCTTCTTTATCATATACCATGCGTGGCTGACCCTTCGTGGTCGTTGGACTTTGAGTCACTTCCATGTTACCACTTGTCATTACTCTGACCTGTCAGTTACATGCTTCCTTTTAACACATGTATATCACTTGGTAACCGTGTTATCACCTGACTACCTGGCATGCCACTACCTTGCTAGACCCTCTTGTTATGACATGACTGACCCGGACTATATCGATCTCATCGGTATGCATGTTACTTGATATACCACCACCTTGTCATGCTATCTTTTAAAACCAAGCATGATACACCTGACTTTGTAATTGTCATGTTTACGGGAATCCTGTCTTGTTTCATGGAACTAAGTGCACACGGAACAAAGTGCCACACCTTACTCGGTGGGGGCCACCTCTTGAATCCATGGGGGCCACCTCTAGAATCCAATTATTACTGTTATGTCCAGTTATTTCCCGTAACCTGATAATTCTGTTAATAAACCATAAAAAGGACAACTTGTATGGGTATGGGAGGAAGTGATGGATGCCGGAATGATATCTTGCTTATAGTGATGGGATATAAAAGTATGTATATATATTTATATATATACTGGCGGTAAGTGTTATGATATTACTGTTAGGGGGACTTTGGCCTCCAAAACCGGTTCCAGGTGTATGGAAACCACTATAAGAAGTTCTATCAGTTCTCCATCTACTTCCGTTAACAACCCTCGACTTGCTTATATATGGATGTATGTGGGTTGGCCGTACACCAGGTCACATACCGAGATATATGGGTCAGACGAGTAATAATAATAATAGGTGTTTCCTGTGACCCCAGTTATGATTACTGTTATGATTCCTGTTTTGATACCTGTTATGCACTCTTGTCACATCTGTTATGTATTCTTGTTATGACTACTTTGCAACTCTGATTCTATACGCTTAGATATTCGGTGGCATGAGATAACGGTATATAGATGAGGGTTTCCTTGTTTGGATTATTCCTTCGAGGTACTAATCTCATGGGACCGTAACCTAAGCGTATACAATCAATTTTGCTTGTGATCAGTTTTACTTCGGGTTTCCTGTTTTACGATTGTTACGTTATACCCGTTCTTATATATACTTCATTTGTGTTCTAACCCTCCTGTCTTCTGTACTTGACTCTTGTACTCACCCTTGGCTCGCCACCTGGCTTTTGCATCCTACTCGCCTGGGGAGTTTCACTGACTCCCCTGGATTCTCATGTCCAGGTCCTGGAGCCCGGAGCGTGAGGTTCTCCCCCTTTGCTGCTCAGAGTAGCGCAGCGGTGGCGTGGATCCCCAGCCGACCTTTCAGAGCTCCATCCTTCCAGGCCCCCTGTATGCCTCTCGAGTTTCCTCTTAGCAAACTCGTGAGTGCCCTTTTTCTATTCATACTTGTACATTCCTTGTATACATGTATGTGGACACCCTTTTATACTGTTCATATATGTATATCTTTTGTATTCTCGCATTTGCGCATACTAGTGATATGATATTCATGTAATATTGTGATCACTTCTGATGATAACTGTGTAATTGTACTATATGTGTTGGAATGTATAATGCACCACTGCTTCCGTACTCTGATTCTTGTCTGTACTGATGCTTAGCGTATATACGGGAGGGTAGTTCTGACCTACGTATATACGTTGCAGTGACGTCCCCGTATCGCCAGGATCGGGGCGTTACAACATCACTGACCCTTTATTCTGAGGAAGAGATTGGAGCTCCATGAGAAGATATGCTTCATCGGCGACAACCCGAGAAATACCCTCATACTCCCCTCCCGTTGCTCGCCACGAGGAGAGAGTCTCCAAGCGTAAAGCAAAAGCCCTCGACCAGAGTGAAGATTACAAGACATGAAAGATAGCGATGGAATTGGATCCACCCCCATGACTGCCCGGGACAGCCCCCACTCTTACCTCATACACACCACCAAGAAAGAAGAACACCGAACCCTGAGCTGAGAGCTGGATTAATCCGATTGGAGATCAAACGAACAAACCAAGTCAAAGTGGAAGACCTATCCATCCGTCCTGGTAGCAAAGCCTTGTCACAAAAATTAATTTTTTGTGACAAGCTCATCGCGAAGACTAATGTTTTGTGCCAACTAGACTCTCAAATAACAAGAGCCCGACTACCATTCCCACCATCTCCATCCTCTCCCTCTCTTTCCTTCATCAAACAAAGAAGAAGATTGACATGGTAAACCATTAGAGCAAAGAGTTTGGAAAGAAGATTTTTTTCAGAGAAGAGGCCCAAAAAAGTCGCTCCACATCCCAAGATCCTCGGTCAATCAAATCTACAGGGTATTAACTGCTTATGCCACATGATCTCATCATTATGGTGTCAAGATTCGAAAGACGTTAGTCACAGATTTCATGCCAATCTTATCAATCGACACGCCAGCTATCATCCAGCCACGCAATCTCCAGGCGAAAATTCAAAGATTCACATTAATGGACTAGATCCTCCCCTTCTCCAATATCCAGAAGAATCCAACGCATTCAAAGATCTCAGCCAACTCTGCTCTCTCGACTTCCCTCTTACAGGCTTCAGATAGCGAAAGAGCGAAGGCATCTGTAGTGATAAAAAATTCACCCTCAGCAAGATGATGACACATGTCTAAGCAACTAAGTTTTCTTTTGAAAGTTTCTGTAATAATCAACTGCTCCATCACATCGGACCCCCCCGAGAGCATCTACAGTTTTCGAAATCACTCCAGACTGAATCTAAGATAACCTCCAAAGTTTCGCCACCTAGAGCCCTCCCGGAGCAAACCCCCGTCCCGAAGGCATCACCCTCAGGAGTCACTTACAGTCCAACATTCCCGATTTCACTTTGAAGTCCACAGTAACAACCGTCAAGATCTTCTCCCGCAATCACTCCACCTCTCCTCTCCCACGTTGAGAATGTGTAATGCCATGCATTCAAGACAGATATTTATGGATAATGACAAAATTCCCTACATGCAATCTCAACCATCATGTCAACAATCGCAGCCGTTATAACAAATCTGCACATGAAGATCATGCAATTACACGTCTGGCTAGCGCCCCATCCACCTGAGGAGAAAGAATTCAGTACAAATATGCCTTCTTCTCCAGCGAGAAATGGACTTTAGAACTTTTGGAGCCTTCCATCCGATTCTAGCTCAGAGACATACTAATGCATATCTGTAATTTTTGTAAACAGGCGACTAATATTGAATTTTCCTCTTTCTCCTCCTCGTGGTTTTTCCCGACTTTGGTTTTCACGTAAAAATATCGTGTCTCCTTTATTGTTTCTCTATTGTTTGTATAGTGTATGCTATTTTGCACTTAGACCTTCAATACATATTCTCGTTTGTGATGTGGATCAACCGTCTGATCAGTCACAGCGAAAAATTTTCACCACAACAACCAAACCCCAAGAAGGATAAAAAAGCTAAGAAGAATAAATAGATAAAACATATAAATTAAGAGAACTGAAGTATAAGAAGAGAAAGACAAGAAAGCTGAATGAAGAACACAATGATATAGATTATAAATTAGATTGACATTGATACAAGGCAGTTTTCTATAATTACAGTTTTTATGTTTTAATTTGCTACAAATTTTTAAAATCACCATTCTTTTATATACATTGCTTAATCATCACATGCAATATAAACACAAAAGAATTACAAAAGAAAAAGATCAAATATTTTATTTGTGGGAATTATTATCAAAATTGGCTAATTATTAAGACTTGCGTAATACAAATCTCTCTCTGGTTTTTTATTTTCTTACTTAATTTTTTCTTTCTTTGATTTTAATTTTTAATTAATTTATTTTGACTGTTTTACTCTCGCGTGAACGCACCATCCAGAGCCACTGACATCTCCCAAGTCAACCGCCCCGCACCCCAACGGGACTCCAACATTCCCGTTCCCATTCCCGTTCCCGTCACTGTCCCGTAACTTTACCCCAGCCCCCTAACAGCATAGACTTTGACCTTAGCGGCTCAGTCCGCCATCAAAACAGCGGTAATCTGACCTCAGAGCACACCGCACCTCACAAAAACGAAGCTGCAAAAGCGAAGGTACTCTGTAACAGAAACCCTCTTCGTTACATCCTCACTGACCCGTGGGCCCCATGAAAGCGGGTGAGAAATTGTCCGCGGTCCGCGGACTTGTAACGCGGCTTCTTAAATACACCGAGCCCATCTCTAAAATCCCCCACACCCACATCAGAGAAAGAATTCCCCCCGAATCTCTCCGGCGGGGACGGTACTCGAGGCGCGGTCTGGTGTTCCGACGGAGGAGGATAGCATCCCGCTGCACCCGCATGGAGTGAAGATGGCGGTGACGGACCTGCGACCGTCGGCCGCGGTGGCGGACAACGAGGGCAAGGTGTGGGCCCTCTGCTGCATCCCCTTCTTTTGCGGCGGCAACAATTCGTCGGCGACGAGCAATTCGTCGGTGACGGCGACTCAGAGTTTGACCCGGAACCGGGACCAGCTGGGTTCGGGTCGGAGTCAGATGAGTCAGGGCGGTAACGGGTCGACCCGGAGCGGCAACAGTTCGGTTTCAGGCGCGAGGTCGGTCTCGGTGGCGAAGTCGATTCTGCCGACTAGGAGAAGGCTCAGGCTTGATCCAAAGGCCAAGCTCTATTTCCCATGTGAGTTTCTTTTTCACAAAAATCCAATCTTTTCTGTATCCTTGATGCTGAAATTTACTATTTTAGTGTATATTTTTTTTGTCGTAATAAAAATTCGATCTTTTTTGACTAGAAATAATTGGGGTTTGCTGTTGCAAAGCTCGATCTAGTTATTGAACTCTACTTCCGATTTGAGAATATTATGTTGATATGTGGTTTAGATATTTTAAGAAACTGGGGACTTTTGTTTTATTTATTTTTTTGGGAGTTTTCCTATAAAAATCCCATTTTTCTGGATTTATTTTTCAAAAAAAGGAGTTTTTTTTTGGGGAATTTCTTGTTCTTTTCAATTATTTTCCCCTGCAAATGGGTTGCATGGTAAATTCAATTTGGTTGATTATTGAGTTTCATTTGGATCATGGAGCTATTTAGGAAATTGGGTCTTTTAGCTACTGTTTTTTTTTTTGGTGACTTTAGTTTTTGTTGTGATTATAAAGTGGTTTAGTTTCTTTTCTTAATAATTCTAAGTGGCTCTCGGCATTTATTTGGTTGTTGGTTTGTGGATTGACTTTCTATTTCATAATGTCACTGATCATTTCTACTCTGCTATCCTCCATGATGCTTGGGTCTTGGATGATGCAATAATTGGTGGAAATTATTTGGGCTGTGCTATTCTATCCTTTTTTTTTACAATCAATGTTAAATAATCTCTTTATTTTGCGTACTTATAGATGCAGAGAAATTAGTCATCTTCTAGTGATGTCTCACGATCCATCTATAAAGAGCACCATTTCGGATTCCTTCTCGAATTAATTTCTCTTTGAAAATTTTCTTCTTTCTTGCAACTTTTAGTCTAATAAGATTTCATGTTGAATTTTTTTAAATTTTTTTCAGAAGAAAGTATGTGCTCGAGAGGCCTCAGTCGGTTTCATGTTGAAATTATATCATTATGTCACTTGTTTTCTCTATGTTAATTATTTGGTGCATTGGTTTCCTTGGTATAGATGAACCTGGCAAGCAGGTTAGGAGTGCAGTCAGGATAAAGAATACCAGCAAGTCTCATGTAGCATTTAAGGTGTGTATCACATTCCATACGCATCCAGATCTCATAATTTTGTAAAAGACTAGCTTGGAATAGTGGTTGAATTATTGTATCAAGTACAGTTTGTATTTTCTATTTTGTTTTAAAATAAACCTTTTTTCAGTTTCAAACACTGCACCGAAGAGCTGTTTCATGCGCCCCCGGGTGGTATACTGTCTCCTGGAGAGAGCATTATAGCAACTGGTAGTGTAATCTTCTTTGCTGATTTTCTCTATTTCTAGTTCTTTGTTATCTTAATGAATTAAAGATGCGCTTCTCACATTAGAAGAAGAATATTTTCATTGTAGTTTTTGTTTTGAATAGTTTTCAAGTTTGTGGAGCAACCAGAGAATAATGAGAAACCTCAAGACCAGAAAAGCAACGTTAAGTTCAAGATTATGAGTTTGAAGGTCAAAGGGCCAATGGAATATGTACCTGAGTTGGTAAGTTAGCCTCTACTTCAATCTCTTTGTAGTGCCTTGCTTACTTGTCATTGGAAACTTTCTATATATTCTCCATTTTTTTAAAGAGAAAAGGATGGAATAATTGTGATTCCAGCCCGAAACCGTATTTCCTACTGTCTATTATATTGTCATATTAAATTTGATGCTGGATGGGCTGTTTGCAGAACTAATTTAGCTGAAACTGGATTTATGCAAGTTATGTCCATTATTGGATCACCATGATTTGATCCTAGAGAGATTTGGTTCCACTGACAGTGTTCAGTGTTCAACAATGTTTTGACAAATTGGTCTTTTTATCTTGTGTCCTTTCTGGAGTAATTTAAAACTTATGTCAATCGAAGCCAGTACTTTATCTTTTATTTCATTTAGGTAATAGAGTTTCTTGAAAGAAATTTGAAGGATAGGGGAAGATGAGCCTCGATAGGTGGCCGAAAGGTGGAGAAAGAGATGGCAGTAAATTATGAGAGAAAGCTTTTGGGACCTGGACATTCCAACATGAAATTGGTTTCTCATATCTGTGCGAGAAAACATTCATTCTACTTAATTCATTTGTCTTTATGATTCTACTTCATTCATTTGTCTTTATGATTCTTGCAATATGATTTAAGCTTGTGTCCTTTTTTTTATTAGTTTAAAGCTCATGTTGATGGACACAATTCGGAATTTAGGAAGATTAGCGTGGATGGATTGGGTGGAGAGAATGATGGGAAATTGATGGGGACATCAATATCATGGGAGAAATCAGATTGAGTCTAATGTGTTTTTTCTTTCATTTTACTTAAGTCTTTTTTCATGTTTAGTCCCACATCGGTTATGTGGTGAAAAATCAAGACTTGTAGGTCTATTTAAAGGCTCCATTGTTTTCAATAAAAATAGACTAGAATTTTGAAAAAAAAATTATTTTGGGAGTTTTCTCTTAAGGGCGTGTTGCCCATGGCAGGGTGTACCCTAGCTGTGAAGAGACGGTCGAGCGTGCGGTGTGAAGTGAAGAGATGATCGAGCGTGCGGTGTGAAGCGGCGTGAGATCAAGATCGATGAGTGTGCGACGTGAGGTCCGTGGAGGTGGAATGCCTTCTCATTTATCCCTTAGGTAACCGTGAGTTATCTGCTATTTCTTTCATCTCTCATCTTTATAACTGCTATTTCTTTCATCTCTCGTCTTTATAACTGTTATTTCTTTCATCTCATCTTTTTTCAAAATTCATAGACTCTCCTATTTTGTTTCACATCACTTGGTATCAAAGCATAGTTAGGAAAAATAATGAGTGATGAAATTAAAATTGTAATACAAGATTTTTGTGAAAAGATTTTCGATGTGAAGTCGATACAATTTTATTTGAATTATTCATTGTTTCTTTCTTTTCATCTCGTTTATTGAATAATCTTATTCATTTTTTTCCCACAAATTTCAAAAACAAATTACAAAACCTTTTCAATCTCTTTATTATCTCTTATTATCTCAAATTCTCACAACGCATCTCAAATCTCAACCATAATTTAAAATCTCAACCTCAAATTAAATCTTCAATCACAATTCCAAATCTTTAATACAAAATCACAACCAACTATTTAAAAAAGAAAGAAAGCCTTTTGTTTTCTTTTTCCTCTTCTCTTCCTCTCTTTTTTCTCTCCTCATGAGAACAACATCATCAAACATCAACAAGCACAAGTCATCTGGATCAACAACTGTGAATCATAAGCATCAACAAGTCAACAATATAAGACTATAAGACGAGTACCTGAGAACCGACTTCTCAATAGCAGTTTCAGATTCAGATCCAATGTCGAGTCACCGCCACCTCATGTATACTCGACGGGGTTGAGTTCTTTCCACGCAGCGAGAATAATGGGGACATCAATATCATGAGAGAAATCTAATTGAATTTGTATTTTTTTAAGTCTAATGTGTTTTTTCTTTTAATTTATGTAGTCTTTTTTTCATGTTTAGTCTCACATCGGTCATGTGGTGAAAAATCAAGACTTGTAGGCCTATTTAAAGGCTCCATTGCTTTCAATAAAAATACACCAAAATTTTGAGAAAAAAATTATTTTAGGAGTTTTCCTTTAAGGGCGTATTGTCCATGGCGGGTGTGAAGCCCTAACTGTGAAGAGACGGTCGAGCATGCAACATGGAGCGGCGTGAGGTTAAGATCGATAAGTGTGCGGCGAGAAAAGGCATGAGGTCCGTGGAGGTAGAATGCCTTCTCATTTATCCCTTAAGTAATCATGAGTCATCTGCTATTTCTTTCATCTCTCATCTTTTTTTAAAATCCGTATACCCCCTCTTTTGTTTTACATCAGAAATTCTTTCGAGATTTCTTTCATCTCTCATCTTTTTTCAAAATCCGTATACCCCCTCTTTTGTTTCACATCAGAAATTCTTTTGGGAGATGCAACTTTTGGGATTTTTGTTGTTCCAACATGATTTTTGGGTGTCTATGAGAAACAATTCAAGTAAGTCTAAAGTTCAAATTGGGTTTGGGGGGGGGGAGTAATAGCAGTCAGGTAGTTTTGGTGCATGGAGAAAAATTAGGTATTGTATTGTTCTTAGCCTTCAATTTTTATCCAATGGGTTCAATTATATTTATATCCATTTGACTGTTGTTTGGTCAACTCGCAAATATACTGATTTCAGCAGATTGGATATTATGCATCCATAGTCAATGTTGTTGGCCTTCGTGTAATTCCAGGTGAAATGTGACTGACTATATATATATACAGAAATATGTATATCAGCCGACGGCTGAGAGACTCTCTCAGCCTGCGGTGACGTGGCACAATATTTGCCACACCACTAAGTTGCGGCCCGCTTATTAGAATAAGTTAAATTACTAAATATCTCTCGGTAAAAGGCACTTGTCCCGTAATTGTATATTATTATTTTTTCCCCTATTTCTTTTACCGCTCTTTGTCATATTTAGGGTTTCATTTTTTTGCCATAAAGTTTCTGAAAATAGCGATTTTCGGATCAGATTTTTGTTCTTTTTATAATGTCGACGTCGGAGCAGTTCACTTCCCCTGCCCTGCCAATTCTGGTCGCAGTCGTAAGCGATCTCTTTCTCCTGATCTAAATATGGACCATATATCATCTGGTTCAACTTTCTCTAAGAACATTGAAAGTATTGAAGGTTGAGATCTTTGCATGCTGATCAAGAGGTTTTTATTTTATCATTTTCTCCCACAATTTCTAAAATGTAGAAGATTTTTGTGTAGCGTATATAGAACTGCGAACTAGATTTCGTTTACAGCGCAATATAATCACTTGTTCTAAAGTCTTTTTTTTCAGAAAGAATTTCACAGTTTTGTTAAATGCGATCTCGGTGGCACCTATTTAATTTAATACTAAGATTTATGAACTGCGACCACTAATTTAATACACTAAACTTTACTAACTGCGACCACGATCGCAGTTTGTATTAAAATATTTTTCGATGTATAAGCTATTTTTATAACTGCGACCTTAGTTGCAGTCTTTTTTTCATAATTCTTACACGTGTCCATGTCAATTATATCTATTTTATACACTAAATTTAAAGAACTGCGACCCACAATATATACTAACGAGAGAGTTGTACAGTTATTATTCACGTTTTTAAAAAATCTGGACATACGGAAAACTGCGACTACGATCGCAATCTTTTATTTAGAACTTATAGATTTCTTTACATCTGCGGCTTGGTCGCAGTTTTAGTAATTACAGTTCAGACGTGTGATATTCAATTATTTGTTTTTATTTAGTTCAGCAATTTTTTTTGTAGGATCTGAATTCACATGGAGAAATGTCTGGAAGCTCAAATCTTTTTGTAGGGAAACAGTTTATCACGGATGAGGAAGCATACAACTTCTACAATTCTTATGCAAGGAACAAAAGTTTTGGTGTGAGAAGAAAAGGAATAGATAAGTCACGGAGGCCTCCTCATGAAGTTATTTGCAGGAATTTTGTTGCAATAAGGAGGGTTTGAAGTTGTGTGATAAAAGACAAGATGGGCTTACAGTCCACCGTCGAATCGATACTAGAGTAGCGTGTCCTGCTGAGATGCATGTGCGTCTTCATTTTTTATTTGACAGAAGATCTTGGGTTGTCACCAAGTTTGTTGACTTCGGTCGCAATTTTCTAATTAAACAAAATAATTCACCAATTGCATCCTTTGTTTCTTCATACAGCGAACAAGGTCGCAGTGTAATATGTCAGTGTCCAGTTAATCCAATTTAGTAGAATATAATACATTGCGACCAAGGTCGCAATGCAATTTTGTAATTAACCAAAATAATTGACCATGAAGGGACCTTTGTATCATTATTACTACGACCAGGGTCGCAATATTCAATCACGCTAACCTAGATAACAGTCTGTGAGTCTGTGACTATACCCTAAAAAGGAGAGAACGAACGACAACACTGTGACATCAGTCGCAGAGTTTTAGTAAAAAGAACCTTAAAAAAACGAAAGTGAATATTTTTAAAACAAATAATTTTTAAATGTCTGCGACCAAGGTCGCATAGATCTAAAACGCTAATTCAGACAACTGCGATCCAAGTCGACATAAAGGGGAATTAAAAAAAATTGGAGCTTGGTCGTTGTGTTACAAAATTTAAAAATTTAAAAAGCGATTCATGATCGCAAGTTTGCGAATCTTTCACTCTTATTTGCGACCATGGTCGCAAGTTTAAAAAAAATTATTTAACATTTTTTAAAAAACCAAAAACTTGAAAATTTAAAAAAAATTAAATAATTTAGTAAGAATACAGTTAATCAGACATATTTAAGTTAAGTTAAAATAGGAATATTTCTAAAAAAAGTAAAAATGGAATTAAATCTGAAAAAAATATAACTACTAAAATTTACAAACCCTAAAAAAAAAATTTCTGGGTTTCCCCATTACCTTTTCCGTGGATGATTTCTTTGGGGCCATCTTAACAGATATTTTTTACAAAAACTAAGAAATATTGGGAAACAATGGCACAAATCTTTTCGAATTGATCAATTGAAAATTTAGATCTGTAAAATTTTATGAAAGGAAAGGTTTTACATACAGTAAAAAGTTGTGAGGGGAGTATTTTCGTCAAAGCGATTGTTGAAGTAACTGATACTAACTCTGGCGGGAATTTTTTGGTTTTTGTCCGCCAAAATTAATGCCAAATTCGTGGTTATTATGTTGCCACGTCCCGCCGGCTGAGAAACTCTTTCAGCTGGCGGCTGAGGTACAGTAACCATATATATATATGTATGTATATATGTATATGAGAAAAATGTATATCAGCCTGCGGGCTGAGAGTACTCTCTCAGCCTGCGGTGACGTGGCTCAATTTTGTTACCTCACTGACTTGCGGCCCGCTTTTAGGAAGAAGTTAAATTACCAAATACCCCTTTCGATAATTTTCCTTATTGTTTATTATTATTTTCCCCCCCTTTTTTTTGCCGCTCTTTATAGGATTTAGGTTATTGTATATAACAGATTTATTATCATTCTTTGATTTCTACTGCATTATTTTTTTATGTAGTTGTACTTTAAAGTTTTACTGCTACAAAATTTTACTTTATAGTTTAATTTTTTGTATATAATGTAGTCTGAGTCTTTGGTCGCAGTGTACATTTAAACTGCGACCTTAGTCAGAGACTTTGGTCACAGTGTACATGGTTAATTGCGACCAAGGTCGCAGTGTTGGCCAGCAACTGCAATCTAGGGTCGCATTACATGGACTGCGACTTAGGTCGCAGTACGTTAAGTAGGTGTTTCCTTTATATTAACATGCATAGCGACCAAGGTCGCAGTGTTGTTTTTGGATTAAGACTGCCGCCAACAACTGCGACCAAGGTCGCAGTGTTGTTGTTTTATTAAGTGTTGTTTTGGATTAAGTCATTTTTTGAATCTAAATGAAAAATGAAAAGTTTGCTGAGGGGACGCGACTTGGAGTCACTCCGAGAGACGCGGATAGCCCTCTGGAATGAAGGTGGATGCCATTGAATCTGCAAAGGGACGCGGGTTCCTGAACGCGGCTTTCATGCCCGTATCTTGGTGCAATTTCCCAGGCGTTACATGCGGCCTGTCATAAAGATTTTATGAGATCTTTAAACGTCAAGTCTACGTTGACGAACCCGCACCATTCGTTGTTTCCCGAAGCGGTTGTCCATGCGTCGGCTCTTCATTGGGTTTAGGCGTTAACGTCTTTTAATGCCAAACCGGCGCTGGCGGTTGGAGACCAGCGTCTTCGACGCTTCCCGAAACGACACTCCACGCGTCAGCCTTTCATTGGACTTCGATAGTCGTGCGGTCATTAAGGCCGACGGTTCTGATTAATGAACCATTAATTATGGTTATTATGGGCTGCCTATTAATTATGGTTATTAAGGGCTCACCCTCTCCCTTTAACAGCCCATACTTAGACTGTTTTCTTTCGAGAACAATTGCTCTGAGAATTTCCGCCTTCTTCAGAGTCTCTAACTTTGTCTGATTCTTGCAGGTAAGCTTGATTGTCCTTTTTTCAGGTTCGCTGGGCCCCTGGGAGAATATTTTGGCCGGCGAACTTGATCGATGTTCGTGCACAAGGGAAGAAGTCATAGACCTCATCGTCCACAAGGGAAGAAGTCATGGTCCTCGTCGTCCACAAGGAAGAAGTCATGATCCCTGACGAGGACTTAACCCTCACCAAGATCTCCTCGGACTTGATGCACCAGTCAAGCTTGCTGGCATGGCATGGTCAGAGTGGGTATGGCGGCGGGGGATGTGGTGGATATAGTGGTGGGTAGCATACCCTGTGAGGTCTCAAAACCTCCTCTCTTACCCCAGAAGTGACATCGAGGAAACTCCATGCTCACTGGATAACCTTCTGGTGGAAGAGATGTTCATCAACGAAGGATCGTATCCCGCCACTTTGTCGGAGGATTCTGCTGCCACCAGACCTCAAGAACACCATTGCTCTTAGTCAACAAGGGCTCTTTCGATGTTTAGTCGTGCATCACAGTGCAATCGGCTCCGATCGTCGCCACAGTGTCCAATCCTGGTTGGCGCCCTTCCAAACATCCTGTACTTGGAATCATATGCAGCTTTAAGGAGTGAGTGCAGCCTCTGAGAGAGAGGGGGACTTCTTTGTACTCCTGTATTGTAACACTCAATCTTATTGTATAAGAGAGCGTTTTGTATCATTTTCACATGCCTGGACATAAATAAAAAGCATATTTGTTTTTTAATAAACTGCGACCTCGGTCGCAGTCATGCATTGCAAACAAAACAACTTGGATCAGAGACGACACTGCGACCAAGGTCGCATAAGACTACAGTGCAAACAGAAACAACTTCGACCAGGGTCGACACTGCGACCAAAGTTGCAAAAGACTACGGTGACTGCACTGCGACCAAGGTCGCATAAGACTACAGTGCATTTAGAATAACTGCGACCCGGGTCGACACTGCGACCAAGGTCGCATAAGACTACAGTGCAATCAGAAACAACTGCGACCCAATACCACACTGCGACCAAGGTCGCACAAGACTACAGTGCAATATTAAACAACTGCGACCAAGGTCGCATAAGACTACAGTAAAATCAGAACAACTGTGACCCTGGTCGACACTGCGACCAAGGTCGCATAAGACTACAGTGCAATCAGAAACAAGTGCGACCCAAGTTTGATAAAACAAATTATGTTAAATACACTGCGACCTTGGTCGCAAGAGACTACAACTCATATTCAAACAACTGCGACCCCATGTCGCATTCGTCTACAAGGAAAGGTCCAAAAAAAAAAAAAATCCCAAAGTCGCACAAATCTTAAACTATAATTTTATCAACTGCGACCGAGGTCAATAAGTGTATGCAAATCAATTTTTTCGAAAATACTGCGACATAGTAAAAATAGAAGTAAATAATAAAAACTTGAAAAAAATAGGACCTTTTTCGTCGTGTTACGAATTTTATAAATTTAAAATTTATTCATCATCTAATGTTTGAAAATCTCTTTCTTAATTGCGACCATGGTTCCAAGATTTAAAAAAAAAAAAAACTTGCGACATCGGAAATAAATCTGAAAAAAATTTAAAACTATTAAAATACACAAACCCTAAAAATTTTGAAAAATATCATTTTATAGTACCTTTTTCGACGGATGATTTCTTAGGCGCCATCAGTTGCAAATATATTTTTTAAAAAAGGGACGAAATTTTTGAAAGAAAATAACTAATTGAATCAGAATCGCCGGTTGAAATTTTAAAGCTGTAAATTATTTTGAAAGACAAATTTTTACATAAGGTAAAAGGTTGTGAGGGAGGGTATTTTCGGAAAATACAATGTTCAGGTGACTGACATTAAATTGAGCGGGATTTTTCAAGTTTTTGTCCGCCAAAATTTATGACAGATATGGGGTGCGGATGTTGCCACGTCCTCCGACTGAGAGAACTCTCTCAGCCTGCCGGCTGAGGTACGGTAACCCTGTGTGTGTGGTGTGTGTCTATATATATATATATATAACAGGAGTCAGAATTTAAAAAATAGAATATTTAGGAAAATTTGGTTGGAAAAAAGCTTCTATCATGGCGGAGATTTGAGTTTTGAAGTACAATTACGGATTGGTCACGGGAAGCCTGTTAAAACTTTTTGATGCTATAGTTAACAGATCACTGTTTGCCAATGTAGGAACCCCAATTTTCTTCATGGAACATTGTTCTCCTATGAACACAAACTAATAGTAGTACATTCTAGTAATTATCATGATACTTTGTACACTAGATTGTGATACACAACTTTTCAACCTAAATTGACAGGCTTGTAGTTTCATAGTAGTCATCATCATCAAACCTACTCCCAGCATGATGGTTCAGCACTGTTCAAATTGAAGTCTATAAAGATCCGATAATGATTGACATTAAATTTTGACTAAGCTCTGACAAGATTCAACCCCAAATAATGCTGTATGTGTCACAAATCAATTTCCAGCAAGAGGTCCTTGACATGAAACCTGAAAGCTAGTTGGCACCTGGTCATTTTGTTTAGATTTCATGCAATGACAGAGTAATCTAGAGATGCAGATGAAATTGTTAAATGTTTCTCATTAATAGAGTCAAACAAAGAGGGAGATGGCTAAAATTTGTGCTCACAGAAATTTCATTCTAAATCCTAATCGTAGTTTATGTCCCTTCAACAGTTTGATGAGCAGAAAGACCAGGTCGCTGTTGAACAGATCCTACGAGTTGTCTTCTTGGATGTTGATCGTCCTAGTCCGGTAAGCCGAAGTTTTATTCCATTACCTCTTTTTTTTTCGGCATTAATTTTAGTGCACCTTAGTGTTAAAACATATTTAGTGATTTTATGTACTATATGATTGTGTCATCAAAGCGATTGGACAAGTTGAAACGCCAGCTGGCAGAAGCTGAGGCAGCACTTGAGGCACGCAAGAAACCTCCGGAAGACACTGGCCCTAGGGTTGTAGGCGAAGGACTTGTGATTGATGAATGGGTAATTATATCCTCCATATTGTTTTGATTAAAGCGTTTTTCTTGCATCATTTTTTCATCTCATTTTTATCTGTTTCAGAAAGAACGAAGGGAGAGATATCTAGCTCGGCAGCAAGTTGAAGTGGTTGATTCAGCGTAAGTGCAGTTTGTCTGTTGTTGTAAGTCTTTGTTTTGGTTTTGTTGAAGCAGACAATTAGTGAAGTGTCGTCGCGAAAGAGCTTGTTGCTGTACATCCCCTTTGTTTTCAAGATTGGTCAGGGTTGGTTGAAAGGTTCAATTAAAAATAAATTGTGTGCATAAGTTTTTGCATGAATCCTGGTGATATATGTTTCTATGTTTAGGGATTATATCATTACTTGTAAATGCTGGGCTAGATATTGTCTGTGAAGTGTATCTTCTGAATGTTTCCTCTTAATGCAAATAGGTCTGTTACTTTTTTATCCAGAGTCCCAGTGAAAGTAGCTTATATGATATCAAATCCAGGAGTCAAAACATTAGAGATCTTGTTCATGTGTACTTTGTTGTTGAACTTTTCTTTGTTCTCTTTTTGTGAGAGAAAAGAGCTTTATCTTATTCTCATCTCATTCAGTATCCTCTTTGGCCCAGAAAATGAAGGGGGAGCTGGAGAGGTGAACACTTTGTACTTCTCATTGTAGAATCAATAAATTCTGAAAAGATGGGTTAGTTTATGAAGGAATATGAAGACATGCAAAAGGTGGAATTTGTGCGATGCCAAGTGCATGCAGGTATATTGACTGATTCAGAGAGGAGAATAAATGACTTGAAAAGTGATGTGGAGATTGTGGGGGTGGGCTTTGTTGATTCTCAGATGCTAAAGAGATCAGATGTGATGCCCTAAACTCGGTTAGTCGGTCATTTGTGTGAAGCACACACGATCTCGTTGTTTGATTTGATGTAGTTAAGTTTTTGAAAAGAGCTTATTCTTATAATGAGCACCATGATCTATTTGATAGAGGACCACAGTGGTTGTATATTCTAAGAAAATGTGAGGGAAGATGTAACTTGTGAAGGGATTTGGGTCGAACAAATAGTCTCACATCGGCAAGACATGGAGATGGTTTTTGGTTTATAAGAATTTGGGTTACTCTACCTAGAAAGTTAGTTTTTTGGGATGGTGTCCCGAATCCCTACAAATGGTATCAGAGCCATGTGAGCACATGATCTTTTCGGATGAGAAGATGAGAAGTGAGGAAGATCGGCTTGCAAGAAGGCTCGAATTTTTTGTTTGAGAGGAGATAAAATCTGATCAATTCTCAGGACGCAAAAAGGCGCAATAAAGTCCTTGTAGAGCTAATTGAGCTCTCGAGATTGGCAGCAGAGCCTTATTTCACGTAAGGCGTGTGCTGTAACACAGTGAAGATGATCTTGATTGAGCATATGTTTTTCACGTGTGAAGATGCTCTTCCAGGTGTGAAGTTCGAGAGGGGATTGATAGGATTTGGATCGAACAAATAATCCCACATCGGTTAGACATGAGGATGGCCTTGTGTTTATAAGAATTTGCTTGTCTTGTGGGACGGTGCCCCGAGTCCTCACAACCCGAGCCTCAAATGATTTTTCTTATGCAGTATAATTGCAATGTACAAAATATTTCAATTTCATTTGCTGCATCTACAGTAATTGAAGGAATAAAAGCTACATGTCCGGTTTTCACATGAGAATATTCAAGAAATTACCCAAAAAATTGTTTTCCAATCAGTACACCAAAATTAAAATCCATGGGCTAACAAACTACCCTGTGAGTGATACTCATTATGTCCTTATCGACCTGCTCCTTCAAGAACTAGTGCAGTGAAGTGAGGTGGGTCCAAATGTACTAAAAAGAGCAAGCATTAAAATTTCACAATACAATGCACATAGCTCTCCATTTGCAGAGCCTGTATCCCATCAGCACCAGAAAATGACAATGGAGAAGAAAACAAACAGCTAAAGGGAAATAAGAGCATCATATACAAGCTTTTAGTATTTTAAAAATTTAATTACAAAAGATTTAAATAGACAATGGGAGAATACTCCTTCTGTTTCATTTAAAAGAGAAGGAAACAATTTCCAGAATGAAGTATTCTGCTCTTATTTTACGGGTATCTCGAGATTAAACGTGTGCATTGCACGTGCCGGAAGATACAGTTTAGTTAGAATGCAGGTAATTATACATGTTAATTGTCCAGTTCCCTGTTTCCAGGAACCAGTGGGCTCATGCTCACAGATTCAATGAAGAGAAACCACTGGTTTCTTTAGCTTGTGCACTCTTTTATATACATTGACCTTGTGCATTTTCATCCTGTCTTCGTACATTGAACTTGAACCTAGAGAGAGCTGATTAATTAGTTTCTGAAGGATGAAGCTTGTCAACAAAGCATGCATTGCTGCCTCGCTTGGTGCTGCCCTTGAGCTCAAAGATCATGCAGCCAAGCCCAGCTCCTCTGCTCTCCAGCACAATGGCCTGTTCCTCGGTTCGCCATTGGCTCAGCTCAGACACACATCTGGGCCTTACAGTGTTGAGGATGACGCGAATCCTAGCCCCATTAATGGCGGCAAGTGTCTGAACTCTGAGGAGTCACTCAGGATGGTGCTCTACTTGAGCTGTTGGGGGCCAAACTGATTCTCCATTTCTCACAACTTGAGAAACTTGGAGTTTCGAGATGCTTGCTCGAGCGAGGGAGATTGTGCATATATGTACAGAAATAAGATTTATATAGGAGCAGAGAATATGAATGAATGGGTTCATGTTTTGATTCTGGATTGTATTGTTTCAGTTTTTTTTCTATTGCTTCCTCTTAAAAGAAATATCTCTTGCACTAGTTGTATATCTGCAAATTCAGTGCAGGGTTCAAATTGTTGAAGGCTAAGAACATATCTGAAAAATATCCACATAGCAAATATTGACAGGTTTCACTTATGGTTATTGTTTCCAAGTAAGAAAAAGAAATTGAAAGAATCTGTTCTCGATTACACAAGCATAACTGCACTTAAGATCGATGAAGTTTCAAACTGCTTATTATCATGTTTATTATTGTGTCAGTAAACTTGGTACCTACACATGAGGATGAGCTATATGAAATCCTACAACTTGATCTTTTTTTTTCCTTTTTTCTTTTTTCCTTACTCAAGTATCAGAACGGGATATTGTGTTATGATGATAATGTTTAGTTTTTATTTTACTTCAAATAATAATAATAATAATAAAACTTATTCTGATGGTTATCTGAAGGATCCATATAATACAAACAATTACCAACCTAGATAAACTAGTTTATCCGTTGCATTAGTTTTCATAATTAATTAAAAAAATATGATTCTGTTGCCAATTGAATCATTATTAATGTATATGCCATTTGCTGAAAATTCACCATATGAATTAACATATGCGTGCGTTCAGTAATATCGACATAACTAGAGAAATATGTTGTGCCCGTTTTCCTGTCATACGATACTGTTGGATATAAGATAATATTTTCTTATTTATTTAAAACATGCAACAATTGAATTTGTAAACCTGAAACTAATTTGAATAATTGTTCTAAGCATGTAACTAACATAAAGCAATTAAAAGAAAATTAAATTTACTGGTCTATGGTGGCAGTCGTTCGAAGCGTTGCCCTAAAAAATAGATGGCCGGTGGCTCGTTCGGACCTTATAATGACCTCCTCTTCTAGCGGTAAACGTTTCCCCGTAGATCACCAACACCCAGTCCCGGACGAAGAGCTAGGCATCTGCTCAGATGGAAATTCGTTACCCGTATGTAATAGGATTTCTCAGAGAAATCACCAAAAACCGAAGCACAATTTTGTAAGAAAGAATTTTGGAGGAAGGGGGCAGAATTCTGTAGATTTTTTTTTTTTTTTACAGGTAACATGCTGAACTGCGAGAAGCTATTTATAGGGCCTGTTTGTTTCGTTGCAAAACGTCGCAAGTCGTAAGTCGTAAAATGAGAATGGAAAAAGTGAACTGTAGCAGAGAAAATATATTGTGTTTTACGGTGTTTGGTTGATAAAGTGAAGTGTAAATGGAAAAGTATATTGTGTTTTACGGTGTTTGGTTGATAAAGTGAAGGTGTAAATGATAAAATATTTGTGTTTTACGGTGTTTGGTTGGTAATGTAAAAGTGTAAGTGGAAAAGTTGACCGCAAAATTAACTGTAGCAGTAATTTAAATATTATAAATACTATTAAATTAAATCTACTATTGCAAATTAAATTGTATTAATAAATTTGAGATAAAAAATTATAATCTTAATATTTATTTTATAACAATAATATTAATAAAATATTAGTAAAATTAGTAAAATATTACTAAATATTAACTAAATAAGTAATTATAAAATTTTAAGAAAATCTAAAGAAACTGAATAAAATTTAAGGATACTAATAAAACATAAATATTAAAAAAATCTTAAGAAATTAATAAAATATAGTTATAATATTATAATATTATAATATTAAATTTTATGATAATAATATCGTAATATTATAAAAATATAAAATTAACAAAATAAATATAATTATAAATTTAATAATGAAATATTATGATATTATTATAATGAATTATTACAATATTAACATAATAAAATATTAATATAATTTTAAAGTATATTATAATATTAATAAAGTAATTATTTATATTAAAAAATAAATAAATTAAATATATAATAATTTTACATTTATAAATAATAAAGTATTAAATAACAATATTAAATTAAAATATTAAATTAAAATATTAAATTAAAATAATAAAATAGTAAATATTAAAACAATATTAAAAATAATAAAAAACTAAAAAAATACCAGTATAAAATAATTAGGTAAGAAATTAAACACTATTAAAAATATTAAAAATATTTAAATATTTAATAATATTAAATTATATTGATTATCAAGTAACTGCTTTGGCACTACGAATGTATTACAAGAAGAATTTACATGACTACAAAATTAACTGTAACAGTTGCAAGTGGAAAAATTTGAGTGTAAAAGTGAGATTTATATGACCACAAATTTAACTGTAGCAACTGCAAGTGGAAAATGAGAGTTGTATTTTGCGAGATGTTTTGCAACGAAACAAACAGCGGAAAATGGAAAAGAGTTTTACAACTTGCGATTTTGCGGCCTTTTGCAGGGAAACAAACAGGCCCATAGATTCTCGGAGTTCATTTGTTGTAACAGTCCAACTCCAAATCTGCACACGATCGTGAAACAAAATTTTAAATAAAAATTAAAATAGAAAAATCGAAAAAAAGTTTCAAGTTCAAGAACCCCTCTAAATCAAACTGCAATCACGTCTGCAAGTCATGGGTGCAAGCCACCCGAAACCGGTACGGTTTAGCGTGTATGCGTGCGCGTGGGAATGTGGCCTATGACCGAACACTCATAACAATGCGTATGGAAAGAGTTGGTATATATGCTACCAAACCTCCCATCTCCTATTCAATGTGAGATTAAAACCAAAACCAAATAAGAGAGACTCAAGTTCTCCCTCGAACTCAAAACATATCCAACAACTGAAAGATAAGTTCATCAATCTGCATACATGATTAAATTCACTTGCATCATTCTCGATGATCCATCAGAGATCTCAGAAACGGACAAAACCTGTATCTTTCTTGAACAGCCAATTGGAGGTCCAAGCCCCGCCCCAACTCTCTGATATCACTGATACTGTCATGTAGCATAACTGGATAAAGCTACATTCTGTCTGTATCCTCTTCATAATACACACAGTGCATAGAAAACTGGAGGAGGGAAAACTGATTGTTTTTAAAAAACCAGTAGTCTCTGTCTGCACGAAGTTTTTTCGTCTCATCTCTCTCGCACATCCTCATCTCTTGATTCGAAGTGATCCTTGACTCCGAAAATTAATTGTCTCAGACAAATACAATGGCCTCAGCGCAAGGGGTTTCTCCAAAAACTGCCTACTGCCTCCTCTTCCCCTTCCTGAACTCGGGTTCACCAGCACTGGATAAATTTCGGGTGTTACAAGGGCATGTATGACAGCCAGTGTGGCCGTAGTTCAGGGCCGTGCTGAGTATCAGTATGTTCGGGCAGGGAAAAATCGGATCAGACCTTCTGGGTCAGTGCCAGTGACTAGTCTTTCCCGCGTTGTTATGGGCAACAGCATGGAGGAATTCTAGACGGACGCAGATGAGTCGGTCAAGACAGCTATGTACTTGAGCTGCTGGGGACCGAGCTAAGCTCAGTCGATTAGAGATCGCAAAGTACCAAATTGACTCAACAATCGAACAATTGGAGACAAATAGGTCCAATTTCGACACCAGTGACTCAGTGAGGTTTGCTGGCACAAAGAGTGAGGGGAAGTGAGAATTGCTATGTTGTACACTATTATAGCAAGTGTTTTCATATGAGCTTAAATTTGTGTATCAGATTCATAAAATGCAAAAGATCACATCAGAAACGTTGAATAAAAATTCACTGGGATTACAACTAATGTCAATTATTAACAAGCATGATTCAGTACTAAAAGAACAAAAAAAAAATGTCAAACATCTAAGCCTGAAAACTGGATCAACTAAAGTTCAGACCTTTATGCACCATGCTTATGTCCAAAGCCATCAATATTGAGCTTCCACTTTCTCTCTGAATCAAATCATACTGCGGCATCTTCTTCAATAAACTTGCACCAGAACCAATGCTTCTTCCAGACATGAAGCATATCCTCAATAGGCACATTCTTCGTCTCAGGGAGGAAGAAGTAGATGAATCCAGTCATGATTGTAACCCACACCGCGAAAAAGTAGAAGAGCCCAAACTTGAGGTGGCATAGCATGGGGAGGAAAGCTTGCGCGATGAAGAAGGTGAACAACATATTAATAGACACATTGATGCTCTGACCCGCTGATCGAATCTCCAGAGGGAAGATCTCACTGGGGACCAACCACCCCAGGGGTCCCCATGACCACGCGAAAGCAGCAACGAAGGTGCAAATGAGAGAAACCAGAGCAATTGCATAGCTCTTGGTAAGGTCATGCGCTACTCCACTTGTACCAATAGTTTCATCATCAGTATTCCTACTAGAGTCTGCAAACAAAAAAATACGATCAGAAAGAATGATATTTCAAAACAATTATAAATAATTAAGATGGCAGAAGTACCTTAGAAATGAGCATTTGAGTCCCTCCTTCTAAAAAGAGAAATCGGCGTCCAAACCTGTCAACAGTGGCAATGGAGACGAAGGTGGCAAACAGATTGACGAGGCCGGTAATCACAGACGACATCAGAGAAGCATCATCGCCAAATCCAATGGTTTTAAAGAGCACCGGAGCATAAAACATGATGATGTTCATGCCCGTGAGCTGCTGGAAGAAAGGGATCATGATGGCCATGATCAGCTGAGGCCTGTGCTTCCTCATCAGTATGTTCTTCCACGGGTGCTGCACTCTCCTGGCCTCCTCACTGGCAGCAACCAAATCTTCAAACTCAGCCTTGATGTCATTGGTGCCACGGATCCTTTGCAACTGGGCCTTGGCCTTCTCATCATACCCGCGCTCAATGAGGGAGTTTGGAGTGTCGGGGAGAAAAAGGGAACCGAAAGTGATAATTCCAGCAGGCACTGCCGCTAGGCCTAAGCTTATGCGCCATCCCCAGCCACCGCTTATCTTCGCAGTGCCGTAGTTGATGACGTTGGCTATGAAAATGCCAATGGTCGTCATGAGCTGGAAACCAATATTGAGCATGCCACGAAGTCGAGCAGGGGCCATCTCAGAGAGGTAGACTGGTACGGACTACAATACATTATTGAGCAACGGTTATTGACAAGTTGAAAGAAAATGTATGTTGAATGTTTATGATATATTTGTAACCAATCTCTAAATTTTCTTCTCGCTATTAAAATGTGACTTCTCTTCAGATGATAAAAACTGAAGTTGTCCCAAAAATTGCTTTTAGTTTGATGAACACAGCATTATTCTTTATGCAAAGGTGATGTTTCAACTGATATATATTTAATATACATAAAGTAGCATATTTCTAGCATGGTAACAAAAATTAATACATTTAACTTTGCTAATTTGGTAATCTATTACTAAATTAAATTGAATATCACAACACAACGTTAAACAAACTAGATTTAGTAGATTTGTTGAGAATATGTACACTTAATTTTATGTTAGAAAACATTTTTGGCTCCATTTTTCAATATTAAGGAACTCCTAAAAATACAATATTCATCTAAACAATATAGATTACTATTATTCCTATATAAAGGTATAACCAATCAATCTAAATAAAGTAAGATTCATCGACTTTATATTTGAACGTGTAATGAATATATATTATAGTAAATATGCACAAATTGTCTTATTATCTCTTCTGTTAGCTGAATCATAAGAAAATTTAAATTTAAATCCTATATCTCCAAATCGTAAGAATAATCGTGTAAGAATTTAATATATTACCTGATTTGCGAACCCAACTCCAATTCCAAGAAGGATTCTCCCAAGAATAAGCATTAGTACATTTTTGCTGAACCATTTAGAGCAGAACCTATGAGAAATGTGATACCTCCAGCAAACATAGACCATTTCCTTCCAAAACTCTGGTCACAGTTGAAGCGAAAAAGGAAGCGACTAGTGCGGCCAAATATAAAGACGATGTGAATGTTGTAAGCAACTGACTGTTGAACTTGCAGTATTGGTTCGTTCCAGTATCCTCTTTCATTTTCCGATATACAGATGGAAAGAACTCTACGAGAAAAGAATCCATTGATGTGACTCCTCCTGTTGTTAGAAAAGATATGAAAAAAAAGTATTGATTAGATATATTAAAACATCTAAAGGCATTATTCTTCATTTGGAATCAACTTAAATCAGTTACCTATAGGTTCAATTTTATAATAACAATTATCCATTTAATATAATGTCAAAAACTTTAATATGGTTTATTTCTGTTTGCAAAGCACTTTTTCTCTATTCTTAATAGTTTTGCTGAAATATATAAACTTTGATAATAAATATCCTTTATTGACACTTTATAAAAAGCAAAATAATGCCCACAAATAAATAAATCTTATGCAAAACACATTTTATTATTTAGCGTTCTAAATATAAAATTTTACTCACAATTTTTTCTAAATTTTTTTTACTCATATTCTTTCAATTTAAAAAATTAACATGTCTGAAGAGAATCTTGCTAACATCAAATGCTTTGCAATATTGTTAAACTACAATATTACACTCTATTTAACATGAATCAATATAGCAAAGAAAATATGAAAACCAGAAATAAATTAAGCTATAACTAAAGACTAATAGATCAATAATTACCAGAGATCCCAATATCATAACCGAAGATGAGACCACCACAGGAGGCGATGAGGCAACTCATGAATACAAATTGTGTTATTTTTCCTGGATAGTCTCTGCCATTTCCTTTACCAATAGCTACACCAACTGCCATTCGCTTTATCCCCTATTGAGAATCTATTAAAGAAAGTAAAGAAGAGAGTGAGAAGTTGAAAAGAAGATATACTAAAAGAGGAGAAGGTGGATTATTTATAGAGAGAGTGAGGGAGTGAAAAATTAGTACAGTACCGAGTTTAATATTGTTTTGACATTTTCCATCATTATACAAATATTCCTCAGGTTGTTGGATAGTTTGTTAGTTTGTTAGGAGATATCTCAACCAAATCTCCTATTTTTTCTCTAATTTGAATAGTTTATTATTTGGTTAGGAGAAATATACTCTCGGTAGTTTTAAAATTTGAAATACTTTGTAAGATATTTAAAAGGGATTCTGAGGATCATAATCTGTTGTTTTGTTGGAAAATCTAATTCTCTGTTTATTTATTTTCTCCTATGTCGATTCTATGAAGATTAACTAAAGATAGATATACATTTTTGTTAAGAGATTTTTTAGATGGTCCTAAAATATAGCGAATATCTATCTTTTATTTAGCTTTCCTCAATGTTTTCAACTAACTAATGTAATTATCTATTTTTAGAAAAATTAATGCAGAACCATCCATTATTATTCAATAAGTTTTTCTCTAAAAGCAAACAATGATTGGAATTTTAAAATATAACTAAAATATACCTAATACTAAAATAAATTATAAATAAATATTAAAAAAAAAAGTTTATCTGTCTTTAGAAAGAAGAAACAATGCTTAAAGTTGACGCATCAAGCTAAATATTGACTTATCAACCAATATAAATAAATAAAAAGTGTCTAGTTACTATAGGATTTTAAGTTTTTCCTATTTAAAAAAGTGGCACATTTATTGTGACATGAATCATTTAAGTATCGGGAATATATGAAACAAATATATTTTCTAACTTTAACTTTCTTTAATTTTTAATGAAAAATATGATGGGTCCCTCATATCCTATCCTGTGATACACAAGAAATAATTTTTCTAATAATAATAATATTGATAACATAATTTAAAATTTATGACCTCTTTGTTATTAGTGATCTGTCTTATTAACTCCTCTCAAGTTCTCCAACTTTCTGTGATTTTCTTTTTCATGATATAGAAAAGAAAAAACGAGAGGCCAATCCAAATCCTACAATAAAAGCTTCATTATATTTGACTTGAAAATAATGACATGAAATATTTGACCCATACTTTTTGTTGGACTTCAGGGATGCAAGTGGATCCTTAAAGGATAGAATATGGTTAACAATTTCTTACTCTACTTTTTACTTATAAATCCCCTCATCTTAAATAATATTAATATTATAATTTACTAGCGTATCATATTTAATGCCTTCACTTTCCCAATCTTCATTTTGGGTGGACTATGAAAAATTACTTATCTGGTATGTGTTTATGCGGTTTCGACAAATTGTTGTTAATTGATTTCTATATTTAATTTTCTTAATGGCTATAGTGGTGAGATTTTGACTCTCGTCAAGATTGTAACAAGTGTTCTTTCGCGTCAGAAGCATCTCAAGCGAACAACAAACTCGACATATCAGCTGGACCATTGCGGGTCGAAGTAGAAAGCCTCGGACCTTGCCCCGAGTCTACGCTTGACGCGAGGTCACTCTCCGACATCCGCAACTGTCAAGTTCCTCTCCGATATCTGCAACTGTCAAGTCTCTCTCCGATCATATTTATCTGGGATCGTTCACCCGGATATTCAACTCGGACGGGTCCACCCCACTCGTCGGAAGCCCCGACCCCCACAACAAAGGCCCTTCGTGGAGACTTCCGCCTCCACGCTGGATACAACTCACGGAGTCAGTTACGCCGTTAAATTATCTCCACGTTCTAAATGTTTTAGCACCATTATTTCTGTGGAGCCATTTATGAATAGTGGCGGATATCTCTACATATCAATCTCAACAATCAGTTGCTATTATCTCAGCAGTTATGAAGAAATCGCAATGTGCGAGTCATGCAGTTTTGGAGATCTGAAATATCCACGCCATCATTCACATCGCCACGAGGTATTTATGCACAAGAAGGTCTATAGATAAATAGTATCGAACCACAGTGGATGAAACTTGTAATAGAGTGTAGAAAATTCTTTATAATCTCTTTGATTTAGTGAAATCTCTCTCCCCTTCTTTGTCCTGTAATTTTTCCATCATTCAATTTTTTCACGTAATTCTCTAACATTTGCGTTTAATTTACATTCTCATTTATAATTTTAATACAGATAAATTCTACCAAGAAATTTACCTCTACAAGTTGTGTCACTAATACTTTGTTTATCTATTTGCTTACTCTTTTATAATATTCAGGAAAACTTTTAAAATTGTTGAACTGACAATTCTGCTCAACTTGATACCAATACTTTTCTAGTAGAATATTTTACTAATCATAAAATATTTTGTGTTTTACTATTTAATCTACATGGTAAAAGAAAATTTTATAGGTAAAAAAAATGTGGTTATAAATTATGTGTCAGAGCAAGAATAAAAGGTTAGATATTTAATATAAGGATAAGGGTCACTGCTCTGTCATAAAATTTTGAAAAGTTTAAAATGTGAATGTTTCCAGAAGGTGGGAATGATATTTATCTAATGTAACAAATTATTCAATAACTAATAAGATTTCAAATTTTAGTGCTAAAAAAATTATAAGATCTTTTATTACAACAAATTTAATTAAAAACAAATGAGATGGAGCCAAAACAAATGTCTTAATATAAATATATCTTATACAAATTATGCAATTCTGTATCTTTTAAATTTTCTTTTTTAAAATTCTAACATCTCCGATAGTAAATTATCAGGCATTTAGAAAAGGCACATGTTGCAAGATACAATAAACTAAATGCCACAAATTATCCAACA
This sequence comes from Agave tequilana, assembly GCA_038442645.1. NCBI lineage: Eukaryota > Viridiplantae > Streptophyta > Magnoliopsida > Asparagales > Asparagaceae > Agave > Agave tequilana. The sequence continues at coordinate 93,649 of JAVJIF010010832.1, forward strand.
TAGATTTTTGTTTAGTTCAATTTAACAGCACAGATAATCTTCATAATCGACTCTTAAATCAGTCTTAGTTAGCTTAAGTTAACTGGTCTTAGCTTAAGTTAATCAACCCCGATTAGTTTACTGGGGCTTAGCTTGGATTAGACATGGACCCCATTGAGTTGTTCCTTGTAGAAATTAAAGAACATGGACAAAAATTGGCATAATTTATTAGCAAACATAATTGTAGATAGCAAAGAGTAGTGTGATTCATTTCATGACAACTATAAGAGAAGGAACACATTGCAGTAACTTGTTCACTTCTTTATTCATCTCTTCTTTCTTACATAAAATTTGAGAGGGAAATCATAAGAGTCTCCTTCATCATACTGTCACAAAAGTCTTTCAAGGTTCACTTTGAATTTTAGACAAGATTAGTCTTCAGTCGTCCATGAACAATCTCAATACTTCCCTTGTTCTCAACGCTCTCGGGATGAACTTTCTCCAAAACCAGTGCCTTCTCCACACGAGCGTCATTTCCTCGATAGGGACGTTCTTGGTCTGGAAGGAAGAAGGCGACGAAGGTGGTCATCAGGAACACCCAGCCACCGAAGAAGAAGAAGAGGCCGAACTTCATATGGCAGAGCATTGAGAGGAAGGTCTGCGCGATGATGAAGGTGATCAACATGTTGACAGATACTGTTATGCTCTGTCCTGCAGATCGAATTTCCAGAGGAAATATTTCGCTCGGGACAAGCCAACCCAGGGGTCCCCATGACCATGCAAAACCTGCAACATATGTGCAGACGAAGAACAATACAAAGCCCGCGAATGTCTTGGAGGGCTTTGTCGCGTTCCCGCTTGTTCCAAACATGACTGCCATCAAGGTTCCAATAATTATCTGCAACACAAGAGAAGTGCAATTGGTATGGAGAAATGTGTGATTTCTGAGATGGTGAATGTCAAAAGCTTCAAGATATGCGGAGAAAATTTTGATTGAATCAGATTGATGCATATGGGTTTTAAATCATAGCAAATCTGCGCATGTAGAAATCAATAAGACTTGCGATATGGAATGCTCTCAAAATTTTCAGGTTTCTTCTTAGTAATGCAGAATAGTTTGTAGCTAATTTCTTGTTATGTGACAAAAAATGAGAAAAAGAATTCTCAATCCACAACACGATCAATGCTACATAACCGAACCACTCTAGAAAATTATGAACTGTACCACCATTTACCTGACTGACAAGCATTTGAATCCCACCCTGCAGAAAGAGCTTTCGCCGACCAAGCCTATCAACAGTGGCAATAGAGACCAAGGTTGCGAACAAATTGACAAGACCGATAACAACTGCAGACACGAGTGAAGCATTGTCCCCAAACCCGATTGTCTTGAAGAGGACCGGGGCATAGAACATGATGATGTTGATGCCAGACACCTGCTGAAAGAAGGGAACAAGTATGGCAACAGTGAGCTGAGGCCTGTACTTTCTGTCTAGAATATTCTTCCAAGGGTCTGCAATGGTCTTAGCCTCCTCGCTGGCGGCCACCAGGTCATCATACTCAGCCTGTATCTCATCCGTGCCTCGGACCCTTTTAAGCATGGCCTTGGCCTTCTCCTGGTGGCCGCGCTCAATGAGGGAATTGGGGGTGTCGGGAAGGATTAGAGCACCAAGGGTGATGATAGAAGCAGGGACTGCAGCAAGGGCAGACTCACACGCCATCCCCACCCACCCTTGATCTTTGTAGTGCCATAGTTGATGAGGTTGGCCACCAAGATGCCAAGTGTGGTCATCAACTGAAAGCAGATGTTCAGCATACCTCTGAGCCTGGCAGGGGCCATCTCCGATAAATAGAGGGGGACTGCCTGTATGTCAGATTCCATGAACACAACAAAAGAAATGTGAAAGATAATTGGGTGCTTGTTGCATATGCGTGAAGTGTTCTTTGTTATTTGAAACTAATTGGAACTTAACTATGTAGCAAAGAAGATATCTAATTTAGCTCTTTCATGCCTACTATAACTAGTTATTTTGGTTTTCTATTGGCTGCTTCAACTATAACTCCAACTTTCCAACTCTATCGATCGCTTTGAACAAGATACAACTTATTTTGAAATGAATTGAATGAACAAATTCATAAAAATAAACATTTCTCTTTCCCGTGTCATTAATTGTTAACTCTTGGAATTTGCAGATTTTTCAAATTAATATTTCGGGATAAATCACGATTAGTCTCTATTAGCTTTTAAAAGCCATATGTTAGCTTCTATAATCAATTTCAATATTATCAGGTGATTAATTTGTGTCAGTAGCCGGAATTCACCTGGTTCGCGAATCCACCCCAACACCAAGGAGAACCCGGCCAAGGATGAGCATGAGTACATTCTCCGCAGCTCCATTCAGCACAGAACCAGCAAGAAATGTGATACCACCTCCAAACATCGACCACTTCCTTCCAAAAACCTTTGTGATCTTGGAAGCGAAGAAAGAGGCGATCAACGCTGCCAAATACAACGATGAAGTGAATGCTGTCAGCAACTGGCTATCAAACTTGCAGTACTGGTTTGTGCTCTTATCCTCCTTTTCCTTTTGGTACACAGATGGAAAGAACTTTAGCAGGAAAGAATCCATTGAGGTCACTCCCCCTACGATAGAAAAAATAAATAATAATAATAACATCAAAATTCATTATAAAAAATGTGATTGAATATATGAAAACAGTGTTTTGATCAATCAAGTAGTCACCAGAGATTCCAATGTCATAGCCAAAAATGAGACCACCAGTTGCAGCGATGAGGCAAGTGATGAAACAAAGAGTGTTATCTTTCCCGGATACTCCTTCCCTCCATCGGTCTTCACCATTGCTCCTCCGGCCATTGGATCAGATTATGCGACACACCGATACTCAAACACAAGAAAGAGGGAGGCTCTGAGAAGACACACAAAAGGAAGTATTTATAACCTTTAGAAGTGGGAAAGGGGTGACGAATGGGGAATTCATGTCTTATTCATTCTGCGTCATTTTAGCCTCACACGTCTCTACAGAGGAGGGTGGAGGCACAATCCAAAAGGAGAAAAGAACATGTTAGAAAAAATAATTAGCAAGCAGAGTGAAACAAGAGTTCCCAAATTTAAAATTCTTGATTTAATCATTCTCTCCTTAAAGGTGCATGAACTCTGTTTGCCTGTGGTCACAATTTTTCTCTGAATTAATGAAACGATACTCAATTCTTTCCATATTTCTCCATTTATCAGCTATCATGCTGGCATTTCTTTTGAATTTAGTTGGAAACTAACAAAATCAACTCACTGAAATAGTAGAATCAGGTCTAAAATCTTGCATATGTGCTATAGATGCATCATCGACATTGTATGAGAGGTCTATGTAGTTAGCCTGTAAGGATTGAGTGTCAAAATGAAGTTCAAAAAAGAAAAAAGTAAAATTATCATGTTGTTTCGATGAATGTGCTTGAAAACAAATATGTATCTATCAATGGCTATAACATGAGATGAGTTGTAACAAACCAATTCGAGGAGGATGTTTTATATGTCAATCTCGAAGAACAATGACAAACATGAGCCACCCCGAACCAAGCTTTGGACAACACATGGGCCAAACAAGAAGAGAGAGCATAGAAACTGGTTGCATTGGAAACGTTTTAAACTCATGCGAGGACGAAACAAAAGGACAGCAAATATTGCATGAAATTCAAATGTCAAAAGAATCCCAAGATGACAAACAAGTGGGAATAATATAAACTAGTGGAAGATAACAATAATAGTTTAGACTAAAAGAGTCGTACGAGAATGAGATTGCATGAACAAAAACAAATGTGCATGAGAGAAGAACAGGAGGGAGAACAAACAAGATGTTTGTATCTCAGAAATTCAAGTGATAAGCCTTAGTCATGACTCATAATGATTTTCTAAGGTTGAGAGTATGCCCAAGGGGAGAGAAACACCAACAAGGAGAATTCGAAACATCGATGAATTTGAGAATCCATCTCATCTATGTGAGAAAATTTTGGTGATTGTCTAGTCTAAGATGACAGATTGCAAGTTTGCAATTAGGATCTCTCAGTCTGTGAATCATCCACAGAAACAATTCCACATATTCATTGACTATCTTTCTTTTTCCAAGAGATCCATCGACTATCTTTGACATTAAAATCAATAAATAGTTCAGAAAGGTAATTTGTCAGTAATGCTTCCTTGTAAGATGTCAAAAAGGGTGGCTGCAAACGTGTAAAATATTGGACAGTGATTCTGTGAAGCATGCATATAGACATGTGTTAAGTCAGGAACCTAGCTTATAAGAAGACTTTAAGTGAGAAAGCCAACCAAAGCTTGTCTTCCTACTAAAAAAAAGTGAAAAACTGAAGTGCTGATGAATAGAAAAGGCTAGGATTTTTTTTTTCCTAGAGAGATTATTCTCAGAGTCTCACATGCACCTTGACTATGTACAAAGTTTGGTAAGAAGCCATTCTTGAAACAAAACAATTTCTTCCATGCCATGTCTGATACAACAAGCTCTCTGCTACACTCGCCATCTTCTCCAACAGTTGTCGTCTACCGTATTTAGGAAATTATTAGTAGAATATTCTCTATAGTATATCATCCAGATTTTTGAAGACCTATAATTATAAGCTATATTTTCAAGGGGACGGGGAAAGATATCGATTTCATCAGCCAGCTTTCAACCCAAAGCTTATGTTGGGAGCTGAATATTGGCTTCTGCAGAGCAAATACGAGATGGAAAACATTACTATGAATGGAAAACACTACAATGAATACAGGAATTGCTTAAACATATAAACCTGGTTACAAATAAATCTTGCATAGAATTGTGAAATGCAGCAAAGAAACTTACTTACAAGAGTCCACAACTGACAAGAATTTACCTTATCATCTTTCTTCATTTTCCACCTTGGGACCCCAATATCTCCATAATGATGTCTATTCTATTAACTCTGGATGAAAAAGGAAAGATCAGGAAAACAGTGTTAAAGAAAAAGTAGAAATTAAATTTTCTGTAGCACATTTTCTGCAAAACGCAATCAAACATCTCTTTAAATTCCATATAAAACAGAGAAGCAACAGGTATTTTAGCCACAACACCTCAAAATCTTTACATAGTAGATACTAATAACCAAAAAGCATGGAACCTTGAAAATTTCATTATAAAATGCTCAAAATTTTGCTTTAGTTGTTATGAATACCTATCACTAGGTAAATTCGCCACTAACTACTACCTGGTTTTGTCCCGGTCATAAGTTATCAATATTCATCATGGGACACCAGATATAATTTCCAAACTAATATTTCAGTGCTACACTATTATGGATGCATTGTAATACATGAGCTTACGGCAATATCATACCTTCAGGTATTGTAGGCTCATGCGTCATTCAGAATGTGTGACATACACAAAAGGCCCGAATTTGCATCAAATTAGAATCCAAATGTGTATTTCTCGCTCACTTTTCCTGCAGAAATCATTGAATAGATTGTTTCATCGCAAAGGGCGTTTTTAATGAGAATAAATTAAATGGTCAGGAGTACAAGTATAACCAGGTAGAAGAACATAAATTTTTGGGCAACAAGTTATTGTGACAAAATTTATTAACTCTCACTATTTTCATTTCTTTTAGCAGATCACATTATGCCATGAAAACATATCATTCCCATTACCAAATAAGACATAAGAATGGGAAAACAAATCAATACATTGACAATTCCAATATCGACTTCTGATGTTTACATATACAACAATTGGTGGAAACACAAGAACCACCATTCGAAATAATATTGTCCAAGACAAACATACAGACTTTACATATATTATATTGTCATTGGAAGAATCTTCTGCATCGTAACCTGTGGCGTAATCTCCCATGATCCCAACTCTTCAGCCTCTTCCGGCAGAACAAATGGCGGTGAGATATCTCTAATCATCAAGTCACCACAGAATGAGCGCTCACTCTCAATGGCATCATCAAATTGGGAACGCAACTGTGCAATGAATAAAATCACATGTTAGGCGGGAATCTGCTTGAGCAGTGGAGAATGCAATATTGGTGCTGCTGACACCACGGCATACCAGTTTCATGATTTTATGAGATGGTAGTTTTCATAAGTTGAGACTCCAAAAGTTATCTAATATCTTGAAATGTATAATTCCCATTTTGGGTGGAACTATTGTTTTCTCACTGTTTATTTTATCTTTACCACATGCGATTCCCTTTTCAGGTTCCATATTATTTGCGCCCAAATGGCAACTAGAAAGAAATACTTCGCAATCTAAAGATTTTAAATTTTAAAAAAAAATACCAGAAAATATATTTTTGAAGACCAAATATTCAACTGCAGCCTAAGGGAATAGTTGCTGGCATGCATCAGTAGATTATATAACTTATACTGACCTTATCAGCTGGAGTCATGCTTGTGATGGAATCCTCACTAGGACCAGCACTTGAGTCCTTTGTTGCCTTTTCCGCTACAAAATTGAGTTGCTTTTGAAGGTCCAGCATATATTTGGCCTAGGAAGTAGATCAAGCAACAAAACCATTTGGAATCCTTCTGCCATCAAGAAAACCCTTTTCTCTATTTCTGGAAAGTCACAAAAAATGGAATAGGGGATCATACTCCATTGATTAAGTTTCTATATACAGAATACCAAATTTGGTAAAAACTATAAGATGACAACTGAGTAGAAATGAGGAAAATTTGACCTGCAAAGTTAACGGGAAATACATTTTCCAAACATTTGTGCACTATTACAGAATGGAAAACACTCTTGCTTTCCCAAACATTAAGATATACATTAATCATCAAGCCGACTTCTCTTGAGGTCACCGTCAGGGGATGTAGAAGACCTATAATGTCCAATCAAAATTGAGATACAACTTAAAGTCAAATGGTATGCCTCATCTTTCTACATGTCAAGTTCTCTTATGTTGATTTTGAAGAACTTTAAAAATATGACAACATGTGTACTTTCCTTTAATCCTTGAACCAAGAGGTTGGTTATCACATCTAAACCTTAAAAAAGGTTGATTTATATCTCGTCATCCTATCTGAAAGTAGTCTTCCATGTTCATCAATTGTACTTATTTTTCACCGAATTAACATTATCGCTTTTCATTTATCCACATTAATTACCCCACAAAGAATAGAAGGCACCAAGAGGCATTTGATGGCGCATGGGTACCATTTTTTTCTTAGATCTTGCTTCCTCCACATTCTTGCCAGCTCCATCAATGAACTCTTGAATATCAATGGATGCATATTAAAGTGCAGCCATTACACAAAAAATTCCAAAGCTAGTGAGGGTCGTGATATCTATATTTCAACACATCCTCGCCGGTGGAGTGCCATTTTAAAAAAGGCCGAAACCTGCGCTTTTCAAGGTAACGGTATTTTTTGTTTTAAATCTGTTCTTTAATACGTGCTCAGTGAGAATTGAACTTAGGTTGGTTTGATAACATATTAAATCGCTGTCACTGCACTAAAACTCCAAAGTTAGTGAGAGTTGTGATATCTACATTTTAACAATGCCAAAGAAGTACTTATTTGGGGATTGTTTAAATATAGAAGTACGACGACCAACTGTTGGAGTTTTTCTTTTATCGGGCGGACAGATTTTGTATTTTTACATCTTTATTCCCTCCATTTTTGGTGATTGTTTCATTAAATACTTATTAATGAAACGCCGGGGGCTTTCTTGTCCTAATGGTCTTTTTCTCAAAACAATGCCAAAGAAGTTATCTGAATATTTCTAAGGTTCTCTTCATTAAACTACAAAATTATTGGAATAAAATATGATACGTGGAAGAAGGAAAAAGAGTGCAGACGTAGAGGTCCAAATTTTAAAGATGTTTCCTCCTTGAAGCTACAGTAGACGAAAAGGAAGGTAGATTTCAAGTTCCAAAAATTATATGAGATTTGTGAAGCATCTCCCTGACTAAATTTCCACTTAGTAGAGAACTTTTATGTCAGAAGTCACATATAATGCACGAATTATAAACTTTGATCACCATCAGCAAAAGGCTGATGATCAACACAAAGATGGCATATCATCATCATCCAAGACTTTTCCTTTTATACTAAGCTAAAATACTCTCTCTACTTCCATACCCCATCTACCACAAAAGAAGCTACGAGGAAAACATATTTTGTGGTCCATGTTACCAAGTAACAGACCAAAAAAAAAAAAAAAAATCAAATCAAAACAAAAATAAATAAATATAACCAATCATTTTTTTTTTTTGATTATAAAGGTCCAGCCCTCTTTCAAGAAAAATAATACTTGCCTACTCGGTATGTCTCCAGAAATCTCCATGAAATGTGCCATACAATCTGAATAACTAGCAATGGAATGTGCCGTACGATCTGAATAACTAGCAAACACTCTGCAAAAACTTTAAACAATCAGTAACACGTCATCCAAACAACAGTAGTTTTATACTCATTGTCCTGCTAAATCTACAGATAAGCCCATGACACAGAAAAGCTTCTATATTGATGCTTCAAAGTATTAGCCGCAAAAAATTTATAAGAGACAGACTCTAGTGACACTTGGATGTAAAGCTTTAAATAAAGAATTTCTCCGCCATGTTGCTTTATTGTGTTCAAGGAATACATAACCGAAAAAAACAGAGGTAGATTCTTCCTAATCTTTTAAGACATATTATTCTTCATGGATCACCCTTATTAAGCAAAATTCTACTAGAAACTAGTTGATAATCATGAAGGTATGCAATTTAAATATTTTAAAAAATAATATTCTCAAACATGATGAAGGCTGCTGATCATAATTGTGTTGAGCTTGTGGGATGATTCAGAATATTAGAAAGTTAGAGTTTGGTTGGTTCTGACTAGATACAAAACTTTTTATTCACTCACAGTTGCGATAGCATTTGCATATGAGAATACTAGTAAGAATCTACAAAGGATGGGAAACTAAAAAGAGGCAGGTTGTAGTTGCATTCATAATGCAAAACCAAACCACAATGTGTTATGATTTTGTCCAGCAATCACACTACGAACTAATGAGATTGGAAATTTGCAATTGGATTGAGTAAAGGGATTCAGTAAATATTCTAAATTACAAGATTGTAAATTTCTTTCCAGAGTAGAATCTTATATCTTCATAAATTTATCTCCTCCTATCACTATGAAAGTACTCTTTTAACTGTGTTCTCTACTATGACCAGTGGATTAGCCAATCAAATATTATATGCTATGTTAACCAAGCGAAATTGCAGCCAAGTAAATACAAGCAAATTAAGAACCAAGATACTACCTCCAATGATCCAATGCCTGTGAAAAGTGTACGATCATGTTGATGTTACAACCATCACATAGTACATAGTAACGCTAATTACCGCAGCAGTTTCCATCTTTACTACATGCATAAACAAACTGGATGTTACTATCAACAATACTAGTTGTGGTCATATTGGCGAAAAAGAAAGAGACCCTATAGTGCAGTCAAGAACTCCATATCACCTGCAAGCCCATGATATAGCTTCTGAGAGCTCAGTTAGCTCAAACAGCAACTTAACATACTTTTCCTTCTCGTCTACTTCCTCAACTGCAGTCTCGTATATATGTCCTCTCTTCATACCAAGGATCACTTCTCATGTTGAAACAAAATCCAAAGAAATTGATCAAAATGTCTAAGATAAACCAGAAAGATGGACTGCAAAATGAATTGAAAACATAGTCCACTGGTCCTCAATTATGGAAGATTTGTATGTCCAAAGTTTTCGTTATCTAAGCGATTCTCCAAATTATTCTTCAGTGATTAATTCATTCATGAGCTAATGAAACTTGCTGGTTTCAAGAATTATTTATTATGCTTCAATACTCATTCATTAAACATTCAAAATGTAAAGTGCTTCTAGATCATTGATCTATGTTAACGACAAAATCTTTGGTTATCGTTGCACTTTCTATGCTTCTTAGCATGTAATCTAGAACTCAGACATTGCGGCATCAGTTCATTTTTCTACCATGCATGTGATTATACATTGACTGCGTAATGAGGTACTCATTTAAATTTAGGATTGAAACTTACTAATTAAACAGGAAGGTCTCCACTAGTACAGGTGAATGGAGAAAAAGTATCCAAATAACAGACTAAAACAAGCAACAACATTGCTAAAGAGTATCAACATTGCTTAATTCAACAACCAAAGCAACAACATTACCTTCTTAACAAGTCTGAAAAATATTATTAACAAAAAAAAAGGAACAAGAGCTTGCAGCCAAAGAGTTAATTCAATTGACAAGGTAGTAAAATGGTAAAGAAGAAAAGTCATAGTGCACTGCTGCATTCACAACTAACCCCTTTCTTTCTTTCTTTTTCTTTTCTTTTTCTTTTTTTTTTTTTAGAAAAAGTCTGTGAGGCCAAGAAAGCTCCCCCCGGCTTTTCATTAATAAGTACTTAACGAAACAATCTCCAAAAATAAAGAAAATAAAGATTTGAAAATACAAAATTGATCCATCCGAGGAAAAAAAAAACTCTTACAACGGGTCGTCTTACTTCCAAACGTCAAAGATGTCATGATTCTTTATTGTCTCGCAGACCATGAGTGTGAGTGTAATTTGTCGCATGTCAGTCTTTGGTCAAACTGACAAAATCATCCTAAAGCATGTAGAAAGGGAACTAGTACACTAAAAAATACAAGACAAATTGTACACCGAAAAAGTGTACATGAACCGCCAATAAACTAGAATAGACTTGTAATCCTTTATCTCTTCATGTATTTCACAACAATGACACCTTATCATTGTAATCTTTGCATAATTAATTGACATGCATGGAATTTTTGACATGGCACATTCATATAATCCTTCTTTCACACAAACAAGAAAACATTATTTATGGGCTATAACAAAATAAATATTAATTCAAGAGCACCAATACAAGGCAATATCTAGCAATTACATATTGTCTTATACAGTTGTAGTTGTACTGGAATTTCAACTTTTGGAATTTTGCAAAAGAATACTCTTGAGGGTTAAAAAATAGAAACCGGAACTTGTAATTGGTGGATATTGCCTTGTTTTCGTACTCTAGGGATTAATATTTATTTTGCTACAAATGCATGTTGATGTAAATCAGCCAGGATCGCAATCACCTTCAAATCGTAATTAAAATTTGGAATTCAAAATAGGATAGAATTTTAGGTTTTCACTCCTTGCACGGGCTTCACACCCAAAATTCGAGAGCAAATAAACTCAAGAATTTAATTGGCTATTTGAGAAAAGTTTTAACCATTCAATGAATCCAATGAAGTAATCAAGGAGGCCTTTTATAGGCTTTAAAACAAATGAGTGCTAAAAAATAATCGATGTGGTACTAAATGCACGTACTACATCAACTAAATGACATAAAATAAGTCTAAAATAAAACTAAGTTAAAACCAAAGAATTGCATTACGCCTCTTCATGAAATAGACTCAATCGAATCGCCTCCTAAGCGGCGTAATGTCCTCATCAATTCCCTCCGGGTGGGAAGAGCTTGACCCTGTCGAGTGTGTGGTGAGAAGCTGCTGGCTCTGATAGCGCTATAGTAGATCGAGGTCAAGCTGTCAGAACTCCTCGGTAATTCAAGAATTTTTCTGAATCAGGTTTCTTCCTTTTCACTTAATGAGATAGTATCGCGTTCCTCCGTCTCTAGTAGAGACAATCTGATCATCCAAAATAGAATCTATATTTTCTGTTGTATAGGATAATTTAAAAAGAAGTGGAGGTAGGAGACTCTCAAAAAGAAGGTCCTGAGTAAGCTCATCCAAAAATGAATCAGAAAGGGTATCAAAAGTACCTTTATATAGAATCAAGTCCTCAATATTAAAAGTGCAACTGATGTCAAAGTCCGACGGGAGATCCACCACATAAGTATTTGAATTGATTTTCTTGAGAATTTGAAATGACTCTGCGCTTCTCGCATGTAACTTCACGGTTCCCGAAAGAAACCGCTCGGGTCACATGCGGACTATCACATAATCATCAACATTAAATGTCTTTAATTTACGATGTAAATCTGCAGAAGCTTTATAATCAGCATTATTTTTCGTTATCTTCTCTCTGATCTCATTATGTAGTGCATGCATATGACAGGTGAATGCTGATGCAAAGTCTGATACCCTATAATGATAATGAGTCATGGGAATTAAATCAACTGGCTGCCTAGATTTAAAGTCAGTTACTATTTCAAATGAACTAAGATCTATAGTCTTATTGACAGAATCATTGTATGCAAATTTAGCCATAGGTAAAAATGAGATCCCAAGTTTTTAATTTTTCCCCAACGAGACACTTAAGGAGATTGCCTAGAGTTCTGTTGACTATTTCAGTTTGGCCATCTGTTTACGGATGAAAAAATGTCGAAAATTTTAGTTTGGTGCCCGCCTTGTGCCAAAGAGTTTGACAGAAATAGCTAACAAACTTAACATCCCTATCGGATACCATAGTTTTAAGCAACCCATGCAACTCGATGACGTTATCAAAGAACATGATAGCTATTCGGGACGCATCGGAGGTCTTGAACCATAGGATGAAGTGAGCCATTTTGGAGAATCGATCAACTACTAGGATAGAGTCGTGTCTTTTTTGAGTTTTTGGCAACACTACTATGAAATCTAGGCTCGCGTCTTGTCAAGGACAATTGGACACAGAGAGAAAAGTGTAAGGTCCGGCAATAGAAAGTGGCTAATCCGTGCAATAGAAAGGGCGTCATTTAATTTTTTTACTAAAATAAACAATGAAATGGTTCTCCTGACTCAACACACCACCTACTGTCAGTCCCGATGTGTCACATGTTACTTCAAACATCTTCGAAAAGTCAAGGAGACGTATAACATGAGCTTTTGTCATCATCCTCTTGATTTTTGCAAAAGTTATGGCTCTTCAGACAGTCGTTATAGGTACCATAATAGCACTAAAAATTTTTATGAACCGACAATAGAAAGTGGCTAATCCGTGCAAACTCATAACTTCTATAATTGTTCGGGAATTGTGGCCACTCGGTGATTGCTTTCACCTTCTCAAGGTTAGCGGAAACTCCCTCGGATAAAATCACAAATCTTAGAAAGACATCCATGTCTGTACAGAAAGCACACTTCTTTGAGCTTGTATAAAACTTCTCAGCTTGGAGTGTGCGGAGGACTTGCCTCAGATGGCCAACGTGTTACTCCTGAGTTTAGCTATAAATTAGTATATCATCAAAGTATACCACTAAGAATTTACTGATAAATGGTCGAAACAATTAAGTCATCACTCTCATAAAGGTGTTAGGAGCATTGAACAGTTCAAAGGGCATAACCAACCATTTATACAGCCCACTCTTAGTTTTAAATACAGTTTTTCATTCGTCCCCTGGCCGGATTCTAATTTAGTAGTACCCGCTCTTAAGATCAATCTTGGAGAAGATTGTGACACCTGACATCAGATCCAGATATCATCAAGATGAGGAAAGGGAAAACGATACTTGATAGTGATCTTATTGATTGCGTAGCAATCCACACACATATGCCATGTGTCATCTTTCTTTGGCACAAAAAGTGCGAGAACTGTACACGGGCTCAAACTTTCTTTGATGAACCCCTTGTCAAGTGACTCTTTTGCCTGTCGTTGTAATTCCGCGTTCATTCTGTAGTGGGGCAAATTTGACAAGGTTGTTCATGCGACTAAGTCGATAGCATGGTAAATGTCTCGCATGAGAGGCAACTCACCTGGCACTCAAATATCCAATACCTAAGAAAAATCAAGAAAAGGACTCTAACTTCAATATATGTGAATTGAAAATTTCATGTTTCAAAACTTTACACTGTATTTGAGCTCTTATTATCAAATCTCATATAATTATTACTAATTTCTAATGACAAGAATGCAAAAGAAAAAATTGTATTAATATAAATATTATTCTCATTTGTGATGATATACTTAACATACCTTTCACATGTTCAATATAAAAAAGATGATACTGTTAAAAGTAATGAGATAAAATTTCATCGATTTTAGTTATGAATCACATGATTCAGTAAACTGAATTTGGATGGGTTGATACATAAGGGTGAGAGAATCGGCTCGGTCGAGTTTGGGTTTCGGAATCCAAAATCGAAACCCGACCAAACTAGATGGTTTCGGTTCGGTTCAAATTTCGGTCGGTTATTTTGGTTAATACATGAACTCTGCTCACCCCGAGTTTTATGTTAACCTAAGACGTAAGCTGCTATTCTCACCCTCTATTTTTTTCTCTCTATTTTGTAGGTGTGATCTATGTGCTAGTCTTTCTACATCATTTCAATCTAAGTTGTAATCTTTTATTCTTCCAAAAATGTATATTGTCCGAGTTTCAATTGTGTTGCCACAATTGGTCTGTTTCAAAAAATTATTTCAAAAAATATAAAACTCAAAAAGAAATGTACGTATTGTTGTATCATTGCACTTTTAACTGGAACCTAACAACCACTAATCAGCTTCCAAAAAATTGGCATCTATCACATGGAATAGTTGTTATTATTGTTATTGTGTCTACATGTGAAGCAATAGGTTATGCATGTAACTCTTCTCAGTATGTTAATTTGAGTGGTTTTCTTAACCTAAAAGTGATAAATAATATAATATAAATTATAACATAATGTTGTTAGATCTTAACTATTTTTAAATCAGTGAATTTATTCCCTTTGTCTGAAATTTCTAGGCGGTTTTTGACCGGACATGTTTTTTAAGAATGTGTGATTGAAAGTTTTAATTTCTTCAGAACTTTCAATTCTACTCTTGTATTGAAAAGAGTAAAAGTAAAAAATGTTAGGTTAAAATAAAGAATGATATTTTTGTTATAAAAAGAAAAAATAAGAGTATTCTGTATTGAAAATGATAAAAATAATATTGAGATTTAAAATAAAATACTAATTTGAGGCAATTTTTTTTTCAAAAAGTGCTTTTTTATTTCTGAGCGAGTGGAGTGTAATTTAAGAAAATGACTGTCTTATCTCCTTTAAATCTCAATAAATAATAGATTATAAGATCAACTAATTTAAGAAAGTGTGCCTCCATGGGATCGGGAACGTCCTTGGAAAAGGCCAAAACATAAGCAAGAAAAAGGCCCATGAGACCGAGGAAACTACCAACACCAAGCAAAACACCCATTCAACAATGTGGGGTCCACTGCGGGGGCTTAAATTGAATCACGTATTCAACTAACCCTCCTATTTTATGTGAGACCGCCATCTTTTCTGGAAACATGTCAGCGGCGAAACAAAATAACCAAGGGCGGCGACAGGGGTGAGCATCGGTCGGTTTGGTTCGATTTTTGTTAAATTTTACAAAATCAAACCGTACCGATTAGACTTAGCAACCAAACCGAACCGAATCGACTCATTTCGGTTCGATTTTTAATTTTTTCGGTTAGGCCAATATATTGCCATCATTTCTTACATTTTTAATCACCATTATATTATCATCCTTTAATATTCTATCTCTAATATCCATTACCCAAATTAGAAATAAGAAAAAGACCCTAATCTTAATGTGAATTGAAAATTTCATATTCTAAAATTTTTATACTGTATTTGAGCTCTTATATCAAAGCTCATATAATTATTACTAACTTTTAATGATAAGAACGAAAAAAAAAGAACTATATTAATATAAATATTATTCTCAAATGTGATGATATACTTAACATAGCTTTTACATATTCAGCATAAAAAAGTGGTATTACTAAAAGTAATGAGATAAGCTTCCACCAGTTTTTGTTATGAACTGTATTATTCACTAAATTGAATTTAAGTAGGGTATTATATATAGGGTGAGAGATTCGGTTCGGTTCGGTCAGGTTCGGGTTTTGGAACACAAAATCGAAACTCGATTGAATTAGAGCGGCTCGGTTCGATTCGATTTTGGGTTTCAATTTTTGGTCAGTTATTTCGGTTATAACCGAACTTTACTCACCCTAGGTGGCGATGCGCAGAATATTAAAATATGAGCGCCTAATTTGTCTACTTTTATTTTTTTGAAAAATTTTCACATAAAACCTTGTGTTTTAAAAAATTATCTCATAACTGCCCTCATATGTAGAATTGATCACGATACCCCCCCCAGTGTTTCCATTAACTCACACGTTAGGCAAGCGCCTTTTGCTTGCATGGGCCGTCAACTAAGGTTGGAAAGATAGAAATTAGAGTTAAACTCTTGTTCAGAATCGATTCTGGAAAATTCAATATCCTGAGCGAAATTTTAAATTGTTTTCCTAAACACGCTAATCACATTTATGTCAAAATAAATTTTTTTTCTTCATTAGATAATTATTTTTATTAAAATGATAGTAGTTTATAAAAGATAAGGGAGAATCTTTTTTAAGGCCCGTTAAAATCTTATCTAGTGAAAACTCGATGAGACAAAATAGTAGACAAAGAAAAAAGAGTATATTGATTCTCAAAATATTACATTCAAAAACTAAAAATGTTATTCTGTCGTGGCCTGTCATGATATTGCTCACTCTATCTCAAGTATCTCTCTCTCTTGTTTTACAGTAACTTAATCCCCTGCTAGCTTGTTTTAAAACTAACTTACGTAATGTTGTTTTTGTTTCTCTCATTGATCTAGGTCTTCAGAGAATTAACACACTTGGTGCTGAAATTATTTCCTCTCATAAGTTTGCCAAGAAAAACATAGTTTATCATGTTGTCTACCAAATTTCTTCTTTTTAGGCATAATTACAGTTTCTTTACCTTCTATTACTTGTTCAGTTCCTGTTGTGGTTAAATTCCTAAGGAATCAATTCACGCCCCACATAATGAGTTGGTATAATCAAATCACAGAAAGCAATCGCAAACACGATGAATCTTACGTGAAAAAAACCGATAGGAAAATAATCACGGATAAAGAGAAGAGAATTCCACTATAATAATGATGATTACAAGTGAGATTCTTTGGTGTGCTACAATTTCTAGATTGAAACAGTAATTCTCTCTGGATTGAAACAATGATCCCCTTTACGTTGGGAGGTATCTGTTATTTATACAAGTCATATAAGATAAAGTTGGGAGTTCCGTTCAGTTTGAATACTTAAGTTCCTTATCCTAATAGCGAGCTAGCTGAACATCTTGGTTGAATCGAGATAGGGAAAAGTCCATCTCCATCTGGTTGTCCGTGCCTTGCTAAGGATAAGATGAACTTTTTCTGGAGATTAACTGCCTTGTTTGGATGATGATTAGGATTTAAAGATAGAGATCTCCCCTCAATCAATTTTATCTTTTCTTCTAATTACCCGAACCGTTTGAAATGCAAATTGGTCAAAGACTCTAATTAGATGTTCTAAAAGTGGCCACGTGCCGCGTTTCCCTTGGAGACTCGATAGACACATGTCACGATCTCAGGTAGGTCAGAAAGTGACCATTACAGTCCCTAACCACCCCTTATTTCCAATTATTCAGTTTGTTAAGAACATGTACTCTTATAGGTATTTCATCAAACACTTGTCAGGTGTGAGTTGAATTTGGTGCATTACGCATCAGCCTAGCAATAAACCTCTCCACTCTAAGCAACATCAAAGCATTATGCACATAATTCAATTAATTCAAAACGGAAGCTCAAAAAACACAAAGCAAAAGTAGTCTTCAAATTATGTAAAACAACCACATTTAACAAAAATAAAAATCTCAAAGAATTTATTTTACCATGTTGTAATAATAAGATAGAATGACATGCATTTATTCACATGGATGCTAGCAAGATCAAATTATAGTTACAGATAGATAAAACTCAAGGCCTTGGTAGAGAGAAATTTGTACCTGAATTTGTGTTCGGAGAGCAAACTTTGTGCACGAACAAGACATCTCCATGAAAACCTAAGATATATATATATATATATATATATATATATATATATATATATATATATATATATATATGGGAGCTGATCCTTTAAAAACGGTTCTCACGGATTTCTGTGAGAACTTTCACGTGGGTCGTCAGATCTAATAGATCAAATCAAATAAAACTAGATCTCTATCAGATCCGACGGCCCACGTGAAAGTTCTCACATGAATTCGTGAGAACCGTTCTTAGGGGATCAACTCACTATATATATATATATATATATATATATATATATATATATATATATATATATATAATATATGAGAGAGAGAAATGTAAATCAGCTGACACAGGAGGCAAATTCGTCCTATGTCGCACTCAAAAATCATATTTCCCAAATGAATTTTCAAAATCCGACCGTACATTATCATCTTCATATTCTAAGATATACACATATAAAAAATCAAGTGATTTGAAGTTCGTTTACTCATTGATCTAAACGTTCTATTTTGTTCTATTGTTAAAAAACCGTTAATGTTTAAACCCAAAAAAATGTAGTAAACAAACTTCAAGTCACTTGATTTTTTATATCTATATATCATAGAATATGAAGATAATGTGTGGTCGGATCTTGAAAATTCATTCGGAAAATATGATTTTTGAGTGCGACATAGGAGGAGTTGCCTCCTGTGTCAACTGATTTACATTTCTCTCTCTCTCTCTCTCTCTCTCTATATATATATATATATATATATATATATATATATATATATATATATATATATATATATATATATATATTTGCTGGTTGGTGGGGGGCGGGGGGGGGGGGGTGGTTGGGGTAGGGTGGTGGAATTTAAAATTTACCATAGAAACCACAAGTTGAGGAGAATTAAATTACAGAATTGAATGTGAAAATCAAAACCTACAGCTGTGATTTAAGCAATACGTCTCTCTCAAATAAGTTTGGATGGGTTGAATTTTGAGGCCCACATTTTTGAATCGAAGAAAATGTGCATAAATTGCATCGACATCAAATGAATTGGCACCACAAAGAAAAATTGCAGAGAAATCGAACTATAAAGAACCAAACAAAGAGGGAAAGTGGAAGAGGTGGGCTGGGTTCCTGGGGAAGTGGAAGAGGCGCTGCATGCTCACTGTTTTTTTTTAAATATCCTATAATGTGGGCTTAATACAATTTTGGGCTCTCCTAGATTTTGGTCCGGCCGCCCTGGGCCTGGACCGGCCCCACTCTTGTTGAATTTTTAATAAAACTCTCAAAACTATTTTTGTCTAAAATTATTTTTGTTTGGATTTAAGTACAAATATTGTCTTTAGGCACATGAAAATTGTGCTTTAAGGTTTGGCCGTTTTAGATTTATGTTTTTTTTATCTGTTTAGTTGTTTTAGGTTTATGATTTTTTGATTAAAATTTAATTGTCACTGTCATAACATGTGAGTGAAATGGAAATATGGGGGGTATCATGATCAAATATAAACATGAAGGTAATTATGTGATAATCTTTGAAACGAAGGGGGTTTATATAAAATTCACCCTAAAGCTGTTTATATTTTCTCTTTTTTGTTTATTTTTTTCTTTTTTACTTTGCAAAGGTGGCCTGAATCTAGTTGTTAGATCGTTCCATTAACCCAAGCAAGCTGGTTTCTCTGATAAAAGGAGAAGTCACCCTATATTGAACAATTTGATCTAAAACATAGTTAATTTAAGTCAAAACTGGGCACTTTGTTGTCTACCAAAGACACTAACATTTAAATTATCTATGGTCAACTTGAACTATTTAGACATGTTGGCAAAAAAAACCTTGAACTATTTAGGCAGATATCACCGTAGTGTAATGGTAAAATTGCTTTACAGCAACTAAAAGGGCTAAGGTACAGTTTGGCGACGAGTGTTTTAATAGAGTTTATCCCCTCTTTAACATGTCAAAGACAAAAAAATGAAACACAGGTTAAAGAACGTAATTCTTTCTCAACATGTCAAACATAAAAGAAAGAAAAACACATAGATTTATTTAACCCTTAATAAAAAGGTAGGAGGAGTTGACATCTCAAAACAGAGGGTTAATAAATCCCTCTCTAGACAAAATTAAAAGAAAACCCTTTTATTTTTATAAGAAATTGTATATAGTCTTTATCTTCTCCAAACACTCAAATAGACATAAGATTATATTGATGAGAGGTCTAATTATTTCCCATTTTACAAAAGACTATCTATTTTAACCCACCATTTTAATCATTCTTGCTTAAGGTTTAACCCCCTATGTTGCAAAAACAAGTCAATCCAGCTAGAGACACCCTGTGTCAAAAATAAGATAAGGGTTGGTATTGGCAAAAATTCATAAAAATAACATGAAACTTTCAACATTTTTGAAAAAAAATAACAAGAACTTTGAAAAATGCATGAAAATATCATGAACTTTTGGGAGTGCAAAAAAACCACCACACAACTGTTAACGATGAAAAGAAACAAAGATTGCTTTGCCTTCAGGAATTAAGAAATTAGTGCAATAACTCAAGCAGTGGATTTGCTCCATAGGATGAAAAGAAAGCATTTTTGAGATAATTGTTAAGAGCCCCTTTTTCGTTGCCTAAGTTACACCTTTGGAATACCCCAAATGGAGATTTGGCTCTACTTTCCCAATCTTTACTTTAAGCCGTGTTGATCTCTGTCGTCGAATTAGACCAAGGGGAAACTCACATGATATAAACCACAAAAAATACGAAGGTGAACCACAATGAGAAATATGCTTGCTTCATTAGCATTTGTTTCCTTCGACTTTGAGTAAGGATCGAATATGAGCACATAAGAGATTAGAATATTTGACAATATGAGTCCGGGGAGTGAGATAATTAAATTCCTTTTGTACATATTGATTTGCATCCCTGTTGCTCTTTGCGATTCCCAGCATACCTCAAGTTGGGATGAATAAGCCCACCACTTAACTTTCATTAGGCCTGAGTTGTATGACAATCTGTTGTATTCGGAGGGCATCTACCGAGGGGGTATTTGGTTGCAAGGATGTGAGCGGAAGTAAATGGAAAGTATAATTTTGTCACTTCCTTATCTATCCAAACACCGGAAAAGAAAATAAGAAAACTCATTTTCCTTTTCTCCTCTCTTTTACACAATCATCTCCTCACTTTCAGCTCTTCTCTTTTACACAATCATTTCCTCACTTACAGAGTGCTACAGTTAATTTTGTGGTCATGTAAATCTCATTTGTAATAAGTTGTAACACAAAACAATTAATTTTTATTTTAATATTATTTTGTGGTCAACTTTACTGTCAACTTTTTCACTTCCACTTTTACATTGCCATCCTAACACCAGAAAAGACATAACATTTTCCAAACCACACTTCCCAACAACATCCAAATACCAAAAAACTTACTAAACAATTCTCAAGTTCGAAAGGAAACTATTACCACTTCCTCACTTCCACCCTTAACCAAACAGGCCCAGTGTATGGAGTGAAAGAAACTGCCTTCCGCCAGTCACTGTCTACACTTCTGTCACGTGACTCACATGTGTTTTTTATGACCAAACTGCTCCTATTATAATATGTATAAAACACAAATTTATCCAATTAAATCCTAACTATTTTTTAATTAAACTTATTTAGGGCTCTCCTTCAATCCCTAAAAATCCTTAAACCCCTTCTTAATTGAGTCTCATGTTCCCCTCTCTCACATGTCTTCCCATTGTTTATAGTTGATTTTTTTTATTTTTTTATTTTACCTTTTTGCTCCTTTTTGCTTCAATCCAATTTGATTCAAAAACCTAGAATGAGGGTTTCTTTCTCAAGAAATTTGATCGGATTTGGAGAATTCCATCCATTTGTTTATGTGTCTTTTGCTGATTTTGATTTGGTGTAGCGATCTGCAAGACCCCAATTCTGCTTGTTTAAGCTCATTTGAAGGATTTGGAGGGGTTCGGTGTGTATTCTGAGATCGCTGGGTAAGTAAAGGTCTGAATGACGTTGTTGGGTTTTTTTTTTTTTTTTCAAAGTTCTGACTTTGATTGAGGAATTGCAAGATATTGTTTTTCTTTCAAAGTTTTGTTCAAGGGATGTTGTTAAGATCAGGATTAATAATCAGCAGGTAATCCGACATAAAATTAGTACAATTTGAGTTTGCAGAAGCAAATGTGAAGTTTGAAAATGCTAGTGAGGTTGAAGAATTCAAGAACTGATGTGTTGAAAGAAGATATCGATGATGCCGATGAGGAAATATATTCGAAAGAAGATGTTGATGAATTTTCACTGAGGAAGTTCTTCAAAGGGGCGTCTGTGTCTGAGAATGGTGGTCGAGGATGGCATGAAGGGGGGACAAGAGAGAATGGGGGAGGGGTGAGAGATGCAGGGGAGAGAGAGCATTTAGGCCATTTAAATCTTTTAATTAAAAGGTAAGAGCATTAGATTCTTTTAATTATCACTGTTAAAGAGTAAAGTAAAAAATATAGTTGGTGAAAAATATTATTTGGGAATTTGACACTTTAAAAGATTTTCTAAGAAAACAATGATAATTTATGATAATTTTTGTAACCACACTAAATAGTTACTACAAAATACGGGATCCCCGGCCAAGCATTGAAAGTTAATTTGAAATTCAAGCTTCGTAAATACATGAAAACGGAGCGAAGGGAGCCAGTAATTCCAGTAATGTAGCATAGTGCAGCCATCACCGGCAGTACCACAATGGGAGCGGATATTGCCGCCCAGAAAATGATTAAGACACCCCCAAATTTGATAAAAGCACCCTTAAAATTTAAAAGAACCTCAAAATATTCTTTTTTTTATTCTCTTCGTTCTCTCTTTGCCGGAGAACCCCGGTCTCGAGGGCCCACCGGCGAACCCCGGTCTCCCCCTCGCCGGAGGCCAAAGAGACAGAGCTCTGTTCGCCCGGGACAATGGAGTCTGAAAATATTTTGAATTATAAAGAAAATTACATTTTAGAACAAATAAATATGGCCTTAAATAGATCAAAGCCTCAGAATGTCAATTGATGTCATGATACATGTTGCTTCCCCAAGTAGGTTCTCCCTGCAATGCAGAGACTTGGTTCCACAACACATCCAGTTTGCAGACAAATCATCCCTGGCAAATATATTTGGAAAACGAATCATTACAAATTACGTTTAGCCCCAAATTTATGGGGAAAAAAAAACAATTGAGGGCTTTATTGAATTTTATTGAATTTGATGAGTTTAAATCAACCAAATAAAGAGTGAAAAATCTGACAAATAAATCAGGGCTTCCAAATAAACAACGGACACTTATTTACAAAATCAATTTCCGCTTAAAACATCATTAAGATAATCTAACGCCTTAGAAAAGAATATCAAACAAAATGTTTAATTGTTTTAAATAATAACAAACAAGACTAATAATTTTCAGTTGTTTTACCGTTATTCAAATGAACTCACTCATAAAAATAAAAAAATATTAAATACAATTTACCTAGTAAATAACAGATTAATGATCTTGGCCTAATGGCCCGTTTGTTTAGCTGAATCAAACTCAAATTGGAAACTTGATTTTGGTAATAGCATTGTCAAATTTCTCACTGTTTTTTAGTTGTTTGAGTTTAAAAAATCAAAAATTTCTCTTCCACCCACAAAAATCACCGAAAGCTTATTTAAAAAAAAACAGAGAAAGCAAAGTTCAAAAGGACCAACGCCAGTACTTTTCTTGATAAAAATACTCAAAAAACCTTTCCTTTCACAAATTTCGTGACCAACTGTAAAAGCCTCAACAATGCCAATAATATCATTTGAATGTAGGAGACCCAAGTAGCTTAGAAGACCCAAGTAAGTTCTTTCTGTTCTGTGGGGGCGTGTTTGGATGCAAGGAAGCGTGACCCCACCCGGTTGAATGGCTCTCAAGCCTCGGTGACCACGGTGAACGAGTGACGCAGTGAGCAAAATGGAACTAGGATTCAAGGAAGTGGGAGGAAAATAGGAAATGGAGTGGGAATATTAAAAGAACTTGGCCCCCTCTACACCTCAAATATTGGCAATATCATCATGGGCAAATAAATCTTAATTCTAAATTCAATAATTTAAAAAATTGGGCAACTGAAACATTAAAGGAAAATGTTAGAATTAAATGGGTAAGGGCTCAATTAGTATCAGCTATCTTAGTCACGAATTTTCCTTGAAGAAATTCAACCATTTTTTTTATCCTTGTGCTTCATAGGAAAAAAAACTCAGAAGCTCAGGTAAGTTGTAATCAGAGCCAACATCAGTAAACATGAGGAGAGGCACACTATAGAAAAACTACAATTTTTTTCACCAAACCAATGAAACTAAACGTGTTTGCAAATATGCAGCATGCCATAGGAAACTGACCATGCACAATTAAGATAAAAATATAATTTTGTTGTAAATCTTAGCTACATCTCAAGTTCTTAAGTGTGATATTTTAAGGAAAAAAAAGTTGAAGTATGATCTTAGCGGTTGAGCAATATAATTTGCCCATATCAAAGCTACACAGCAAAACTATGATACATAACTTGCAGTAGTTTGCCCCCACAAACCATTTACTGTTATGATACAGATTTTTAATTAAAAAAGATGCATGAAAATTCCAAACCAAGCATGAAAGCTCAACTTTACGCTTTTGAGCTATCAATGCTTTGTTCAGAGTTGCCAATCTAGGACCAAACTTGAAAGAACAAATTGTCAATACTTGGTCCGAGGTTGTCAACTCATGATGAAAAAAAAATAATAATAATAAAGCAGACAGCACTCAAAACCCCCATGCAGGCTGAGCAAAACAACCCAACCCCTACATAACACCGAGCTGGACCATCAGAAATTGATTTTTAGATTTGAAATAGGTTTATATTTGAAATAAATTTGATAAAATAATATATTAAAAAACTGCCTAAAAGAGATATTGTGATGTTATTTAACTCCGAGCTCGTGAGTACAAGAGAAGAAGCTGATGACAACACCAACTTTATGAGTTTCTAAGCCTCCAAACACACTTTTTTGCTTCACATGAGGATAGTAAAAACTCAGGAATAGCATAACAAACAAACACAAGAAATCAGAAAACTGAAAAACATAAGAGAATATAAATAATCAATACCAAGATAATTTAAAATTTTAACTGCATAAGAAGTATATAGTGTTTGACTTGGTTCCACAACACGTACATTTAGGAAAGAAATCTATCGTCTGCATCAATTTTATCACACTAAAGGTTTAAACAATAACACAAACTACAAGGAATTATAAAAAAAATTACATTTTAGAACAAATAAATGTGGCCTAAAATAGATCAAAGCCTCATAATGTCAATTGATGTCATGATACATGTTGCTTCCCCAAGTAGGTTCTCCCTGCAATGCAGAGACTTGGGGCGTGTTTGTTTTGCCGCAAAACGCAAGTCGTAAAACTTCTTTTCCATTTTCCGTTGTTTGTTTCTCTGAAAAACAAGTTACAAAGGGTCTGTTTGGTTGTCGTAACTGGCCGTAATTCGTAGTTGTAATTGGTAAAGTCTTTTACAATTGTAAATGAGTTACATGTATATAAATTTTATGGTGTTTGGTTGGTAATATAAAATTGTAAAGTGAGAAAGTGTAATATACTTTACGGTGTTTAGTTGTCGTAATGTATAAGTCGTAAGTGAAAAAGTTGACCACAAAATTAACTATTGGTGATTTTAAAAGTTTTAATACTGCAAATAATTATTAAAAAGTTAAATATTAAAATTTTTTAATATTAATATAAAAAAATATTACAAATTTGTATGACCACAAAATTAACTGTAACTGGGCTGTAAGTGAGTGGTAACTGGTTGCAAGTGAGTGTTAGTTGAGTTACGTAAGTCTTTTACGAATTACGATCCAAACAAACGCCGTAGTTGTAACTGGATAGTAAGTCATTTACGAATTACGGAGTTTTACGCGAAACAAACGGCCCCAAAATGCAACTCTTCTTTTCCCACTTGCAGTTGCTACAGTTAAATTTGTGGTCATGTAAATCTCACTTTTACACTCATATTTTCCCACTTACAGTTGCTACAGTTAATTTTGTGGTCATGTAACTCTCACTTATAGTACACTTACAGTTCAACTTGATAATCAATATATAATTTAATAATTATTAAATATTTAATATTTTAAATAGTGTTCAATTTCTTATTTATTTATTTAATTATTTTATATTTTTAATCTTTAATTTTTTTATTGTTTTTAATATTGTTTTAATATTTAATATTTTACTATTTTAATTTACTATTTTTATTTAATATTTTTATTTAATACTTTATTATTTTATTAATACTTATTCCATTTTTTATTATCTTATTTAGAGTTAATATTTTATTAATATAACAATATTATACTTTAATATAAAATTACTATATATTTAATTATTTATTTTAATAAAAAATTACTTTATTAATATCATAATATATTTTATTATTATATTAATATTTTATTATGTTAATATTGTAATAATAATTCAATATAATAATACTATAATGATAATTTATTATTAAATTATAATTATATTTTACTTTGTTAATTTTATATTTCTATAATATTACAATAATATTATAATAAATTTATATTACAATAATTTTCAAGTATTTTTAATATTATAATATATAAAATTACTATATATTTAATTATTTATTTTTAATAAAAATTACTTTATTAATATCATAATATATTTTATTATTATATTAATATTTTATTATGTTAATATTGTAATAATAATTCAGTATAATAATACTATAATGATAATTTATTATTAAATTATAATTATATTTTACTTTGTTAATTTTATATTTCTATAATATTACAATAATATTATAATAAAATTTATATTACAATAATTTTCAAGTATTTTTATATTATAATATTATAACTATATTTTATTATTTTTGTAAGATTTTTTAGTATTTACATTTTATTAGTATTCTTAAAATTTTATTAATGTTCTTTAGATTTTCTTAAAATTTTATATTATTTATTTAGTTAATATTTTAGTAATATTTTACTATTTATATTAATATTTTACTAATATTATTGTTATAAATAAAATATTAAGATTATTAATTTTTATCTCAAATTTATTAATACAATTTAATTTGCAATAGTAGATTTAATTTAATAGTATTTATAATATTTAAATTACTACTACAGTTAATTTTGTGGTCAACTTTTTCACTTACACTTTTACATTACCAACCAAACACCGTAAAACACAATATACTTTATCATTTACACTTTCACTTTATCAACCAAACAACGTAAAACACAATATACTTTTCCATTTACACTTCACTTTATCAACCAAACACCGTAAAACACATATATTTTCTCTGCTACAGTTCACTTTTTCCATTCTCATTTTACGACTTACGACTTGCGACATTTTGCAATGAAACAAACAAACAGACCCTTGGTTCCACAACACATCCAGTAACACTTAAAACATTATTAACATAATCTAACTCTTAGAAAACAATATCAAACAAAATGTTTAGTTGTTTTACATAATAACAAACAAGACTAATGATTTTCAGTTGTTCTAACAAAATTCAGATGAACTAACTCATAAAAAACAATCCAATACAATTTACATGGTAAAAAACAAGATTAATGATCTTATATTGGATTTACATGGTAAAAAAACAAGATTAATGATCTTATAATTGGTAGCATGAGCCACAATTAAGTAATTAAGTAATAGCATAATGTAGTATAAAAAAAAGTAATAAAGATAGCATTACTCCTCTTTGAATGTAGGAGACCCAAATAGGTTTTCTGTAAAACAGAAACTTGAGCCCATCTACACCTCAAAAATTGGTCATATCATCATGCGCGAATAAATCTTAATTCTAAATTCAATAATTTAAAAATGAAGCAAACTGAAATATTAAAGGAAAATGTTTGAATTTAAATGGGTAAGGATTCAGTTTAACATCAGCTTTCTCAGTCATGAATTTTCTGAAGCAGAACTGGCGTTCAAAGCAGTTATTTTTATCTATCATTGACAAATAAATTTTAATTCTAAATTCAATAACTTTTAGGAAACACATAATTGAAATTTTAATGACAAATATTTGATTTTAAATTAAGAAGGCTCAGATTGTTATCAGCTTTCTCAGTCATGAATTTTCTGAAGCAGAACTGGCGTAAAGCTGTTAATTTTTTCATCATAACCAACTATTATACATCAGATATCAGAAGTTAAAAAAAGCGAATTTTTGATCGTGGATTGTTAGCTCATATCAAGAAATTCAACCATTTTTTTTTATCCTTCTGCTTCATAGAAAAAATCTCAGAAGCGCGGATAAGTTGTAATCATAGCCAACATCAGTAAATTTGAAATGAAAACAAATGTGACGAGAGATTTTAGAGGCAAAACTACGAAATTTTGAATAAGCCCCCACGTTACCCGCGCCGAGTTCAATCTATGCCTCCATGACTGAGCTCTTTGGGTATTGAAAATCTCAAAAAGCCAAAGGTGAGGAGAGGCAAAACTACAGAAAAACTACAAATTTTTTTTCATCAGAAAACTAAAGATTAGAAATTTAGGCGCCGCTTTGACACAATTCTGTCAGTTGAAAATTAAGATCAGAACTGCAACACTGAACGACAGTAGATCTCGCACGAGCATTGGGGCTTTTATCGTCATCTAATTTCAGAGAAGCCCGGGGTGCAACGTGCAATAATTTGATGAAAAACACATAAAAATCGCAAAATAAATTCTTATTAAGAATAAAACCTAGGATCTTAAAGGGGGAAAAAGGCATTACCTTGGTATAAAAATCGATATAAAGCTAGGTTTTTCAGATAGAACGCAGGCCAGCCGCCACCGTCTAAAACCCGACAGGGAGAATAGAAATAGAGAGTTATGCTTCTGAAATCTGGAGAGGTCCATTTTATAGATTTTTTACAATACCCTAATACAAGATCAGCGAGCTTCACGGACGATTCAACGGCTGGATCTGCAGGTCCAGATGCTTCTTCGGTTCGATCCGGTTCGGTTCGTCTAACTATTCAAATTGGTGGGCAAGCGGTTCAGCCGAATTGGATTTTCCCCGAACCGCGTCGAATATCGGAGGGGGTTTCTTCTTATGGAAGTTCCCCGCCACCGGGCGCCATTCCTCAATGTCGCGTCACTTCCGATTGAAGAGGTCAAAACAAAGGGTAAAATTTCTGTTCTTTAATAATCTTTTCTTCTGACTCTTTTCGATTCGCATCGAGCTTTATCTGATTACTTCTCCGATTTAAAGTTTGCAGTTATCTCGCCAGTTCGATTCGTGCTTTCTAGGGTTTGTTCTGGGAGCGCAATTCTCAGAGGTAAGAGCTTCAATCCGTGGTTTATTTTTTGTTGAAGATAGTAAGAACTAAGGTTTATTTGTGGTTTACGTAGTGTGTGTCATATAAAAGGTGTCATTTTTTCGCATTATTGTTGGCAATTGATGTAGCTTACCCACTTGAGTGATTATGCATGTTGATGATTGGAAAATGCAAGGTCGGGATTCATCAACACCAATGCTTAATTAGTAAGAAGAAAGGCTGGATCTATATATGTATATATAGGTGTTAGTCATTGTGAGATTTGTAATGTTATCAGGATATCAGTTCCTGAATCTAGTTATATTAGATCAAAATATAAGCTACGGTGTCCAGTTCTAGTATCCAGATGTGTTTGTTATCGAGTGGTTGTATCAGGTCATTAACTCTCTTAATACCTGGTCTGATAGCAATACTTGAAAGTTGAAACTGCTCAATGGATGTTGTGTTCTCAGTATATCTTGCGATGATAGCAGACTTGGAACATCTCATTGTGATTATCCAGGCGGGGCTAGTCAAGCTGGAGCAAAGCCAGCCCGTGTCAACATCATACCGGGGACACGATAGAGCTTGACTCCTGACTGAGTTAGCATGCAGCTCTAAACGCTAAGGTGCTCAGCGAGACCAACGCTTGCGTCGAAGCGACGTGTGAACGTCCATAGCTAACGCTCACGGCGAAGCTAAACGCACACGATGAAGCGGCGTATGAACGCTTTGCTAACACGTGACGAAGTTACGCTCGCAACGAAGGTAAACGCACACGGTGAAGCGACGTGTGAACGCCCGACTGCATATGCGGCGAAGCTAAGCATGCGGTGAAGCTATGCTCGAACGAGTTAGCTATAACGTTGAGCGATGAGCTTGCCTCCCGGCAGAGCTATGTTAAACCCGAAAGTTAAGCCCGAAGGCTAAAGAAAGCCCGGAGGCTGCGCCCGAAGATAGGGCGATCATGAAAGGTCAGCCAACACAGTAATAGAATAATATCACAAACAGTATACATGTACATGTATTAAACTACACTATTACAAGTATTCGTCACACTGATACAAATACATCAGACCGGTACAAGTACATCAGTCCACAGAGATACAAATACACACAAATATAGTCCCAGAAATACAAATACACCCTTCGAAGCGGGGTAACACATAAAGCAAGATCACTCGCTTAAAAATCTCGGAATACACTGTGAAATCCCAGAATTTCAGAAACACTGCACAGGGGCACGTGCATCCAATTAGTGAAAGGGAGAGAGAATTAGAGAAGGAAATAAATAGAGAGAGAAGCAGTAATCAAGGAGAGATAGAGGGGCGTGGCTCACGCATAGGAGTGAGCTAGGGGTCCCCTGACCTGGGCCTGGGCCTGGCCTTGGGCCCAGGCGGCGCCGACCGGCCCCTGGTTGTCGGGGCCGACCAAACCGGGGAGGAGAGGGAAAGTGGTATTGATGGTGGTGGTGTTGATTTTTGTGGAGGCGATGGAGTTGGATTTGGGTGGAGGTGGAGGAAATTGGAGGTAAAGATGAAGAAATTTGAGGAGAGGGGAGGAGTAGTAGGGGGTTGTGGTGGTGGAGTGGGAGGTGGAATTGAAGTGGAGAAGATGGTGGATGTGGTTGATTTTGGGAATTTGAAAGAGATGGTGGTGGGTTTTGGTGGTGGTGGGAAATTGAAGGAAATGGGAGGTTGGAGGAGTGGGTGGTGGGTGGTGGGTGGTGGAAGTGGTGGAGGTGAGGGTGATGATGGTGATTTTAAAGGAGTTTTGTTGGTGGAAATTTGAGAGGTAGGAGGAGATGGTGAGGGGAGTTGGAGTAGGAGAGGGAAGTTGCTTGGGAGGGAGGGTGGTCGCCAAAGGAGCGCCACCGGTTTGGGGGTGTCGCCTTCGGTGAGGTTGGCACCAGATCGATGGTGGAGGTGGTCGCCGACCACTTGGTGGAGAAGAGAGAGAAAGAGTGAGGGGAGAGAGATTAGAGAATGTGAGAGTGTTTAGAGAGAAGGAGAGAGATTTGAGAGGAGGGGGAGAGGCGTCGGCTGGTTGGGGGGAAAAAGAAAAGAAAAAAGAAAGAAGAAGAAAGAAAAGAAGAAGAGAGAAGGTGGTGGAAGAATTTAAAAGGTGGGAGAAGTTAGTGGAAGGAGGTGGAAGAAAAGAGAAGAAAAGAAAAAAAAAGAAGGAAAGGAGAAAAGGAAAAGAAAAGAGGAGAAAAGGAAAGGAAATATCCGGGTCAAAGCTCTGGATTTGGGAAATTACCGATATTATTTTATTTGGCCAAAATTGACAAATTTAGAAAAAATTTCAAAAATTCTCTAAAATAGAAAATATTACACTGAGAAATATGGTGAATTCAAGAAATTCAATCCCGCTTGCAAATTAAAAGTCCTGAAATCGATTGGTGATATCAGTCGTACCGATTTTAAAAGATTTTGCAAAATAATTTGAAAAAATTTCAGAAAATCATGAAAAATTTAAAATATAAAAAATTAATATTTGAAACTAAAACGGTTCATTCTGACTATCAGAAAGATCAAATCAAGCAGTACTCTGGAATCGGTACCCAGGTTCAGACTCGGGCTGGCTCTGAGTCCAAAAAGCCAGATCCGATACCAAATAATAATATAAATAATCATAAAATAAAAATAAATATGGAAAAAAAGAAAATATGATCAAAAAATCGGGACACGTATCTAAGTACGTATTCTAAAGACGGGATGTTACATGGAGGTGAAATGTATTTTTTAGCAGCAGTCGTGTTTAGAGTAAGGATGAAATTGTGAAGGTTGTAGCACTCACAAGACTTGAAGCTCATGACAACCTTGATAAAGCTCACATGCTTCAATGTTCATGAAATAGAGAATATTTAGGGACTGAATAGTTGAATTGTGGATTTTCACCACTTAACTGAAGAATTAGGATGGACAATCACATTAGTAAATATATATTATTTATTGTGTTTACTTTAAAAAAATTTATGCTTATATTTTTAGATATTCTTTTTTTTTCACTTAATCAAACATATGTTGTAGCCAGACTTGAACATGAGACTCCTTACAACTCACTTTTACCTTTTTAAAAATGAGTCAAGCCTCATTGGCCTTCAATATCATTAATAAGTTTTGTTCATGTTGAAAGTTCTCCCGCATGGTCTAAAGCTTGGAGTGTCAAGTATTAAGCTTGCTTGATATGAGATTATTAGTCGTCAACCAGTCAACTTTTGGGTAAATAAGTTCCTTGACGTACGGATAACCAATGGATTAGCTCAGCCCTCTCTCTCATGGGGGAAGTTCCAAGTTCAATCCCCGCAATTGCCGTCCTAGAGATTTAACTTGGTAATTAGGAATGGGTGTGTGTAAGCTGG
Organism: Agave tequilana; assembly: GCA_038442645.1. NCBI lineage: Eukaryota > Viridiplantae > Streptophyta > Magnoliopsida > Asparagales > Asparagaceae > Agave > Agave tequilana. The sequence goes on from JAVJIF010010832.1 coordinate 126,151, forward strand.
TTGACCTCCATCCTGTTTCTCAAAAAAAAAAAAAAAAGTAGTCCTTTGAGGTACAGAACGGTGGAATCACTCATTTTTGAAAACTATAATCCACTTTGATGCAATGATATGTCGTTGAATTGGTGGTTTTATTATTATTGAAAAAAATATAATAATCCTCTTCTTTTATCTATCTTTCCCTTTTTAAATAAAAAGTGGAATAATCCATCATTTTTCAATGAAGAGCATGTAATGAAATGTCCTAGGTTTGTGCCTGCAAGTATCAAGGCAATTCCTATATTAGTGTTGCAACGGAGAATTTTAAGGTATCCTATATCATAGGCAATGGGCAATGGCACCTCTCTCCTTGCCAGAGTTATCACCAGTCTGGCAAGCTATTCAGGATACAGGTATTCATGCACAAGCTAGTGATAGTCGGATATGGACAAGTTGTTCAAATGGGGACTTCAGTTTTGCATTGGCTTGGAATGCAGCGAAGGATCCAATGACAATTCTGTGAATGGTTCTCACTTGTATGGTATCCAGCTCATTGTTCCAAAATGGTTGTATGCCTGTTAAGAGGCTTGTATGGGAAATTGCTAACACAGGATAAACTTTTAACATTTGGTATCTTGGATACCAATGTATGCTTGTTGTGTCACCAATTTCCTGAATCAGCTGCCCGTTTATACTTTGAATGCTCGTATTCTATATATATATATATATATATATATATATATATATATATATATATATTGTAAACTAAAATTGGCTTGCAACCTACCATTGATACATTGCAGGTTGAAGCGGGGTACATGAGGGATCAATACGTGTCCAGAACTCAACTATCAACCCTTGCTAAGTTATTTTTTTGCTGGAGCCATATGGCATATTTGGGAAGAGAGAAATTCCAGGGTCTTTGATCAGAAGGAAAAGAACAAAATTCTGAGGTTTGCTATGCTCAAAGCTGAAATCCAAGTTCTGATTCATGGATATCAGTTGCCGCAACCAATTAATAACTATCAAGAAGTCTTTGCCAATTGGGACATTGTTTGAAGCCCAGTAGCATGTAAAGGGTTAGCAATTTTGATTCATGGTCTGTGCAGTATGTTTGTACATAAGCAGGCCAGGGGTTTAGTACAGAGACAGCAGTTGGGATTTCTGCCTGGTATTCTGTTAGATGCATATCAGAATACCAGTCTGTTCTGATATTCTGATACAACAGCTTATCAGCAACATCTCAGATATGCCAGGTTATCAGCAGCACTTCAGATACAGCAGTACTTCAGGGTTTCAAAATTTCAGAGACAACAACACTTCAGAGTGTCAGCAACACTGAAACAACAGCACTTCCAGGGTATCAAATACAGCAGTATACATATGCAAGCTGTAGCACTCCACCAGAATCAGCCAGGGACTTACAGCATTTATAATTGTACTCGTGTTTTTGCAATGCTTACTGTATTGGGGTGATATTTTAGTACTTGAGTGTCAGGAACACATGTATTATGAGGGAATCTGTGTCTCAGACCCTTGTATGGAGAAATATGTATGCATTTGGATGTAAATGTGATATCCTTTGGAGTGGACTCATTCATGTTTGGTTAAGTTTGGCTGACGACTATGGTCCTCTCCCCTCTCTTCAAGCCTGGGCAGGAAATGGAATATGGATTAGGATATGTATATTAGTGAAATATATTAACTTTTCAAATATATATATATATATATATATATATATATATATATATATATATATATATATATATATAGGCAACTGGTAAAGGAAGTCTTAGGTACCGTGCATGGCATCAGCTTAGTTGCGAAAAAGATATGTGAATTATTTGAGATTATTAAATTAGTTTTATATAAATATAAATTTAAACATGTGCGGGGATAGCTCAGTTGGGAGAGCGTCAGACTGAAGATCTGAAGGTCGCGTGTTCGATCCACGCTCACCGCAAATTATTTTTAACCAAATTATTTGAGCGTTTTCCAATGAAACCCTATAACATTATAGTTTTTAAAACTGCCCAATTTTTATTGAGCTTTGCGAATAAAACCCTATAAGATTATACTTTTGTTGAGACAGTCTATTTCATTTAATATCTTGTTATGTACATATGCATATAATACACTTGGGAGGCTTCCGATTTAATGGCTAGACTCGTGTTCACGCAAGTCCTCGAGAAATTTACTATGTTATTTGGTTTAATAATTTTTGCACTCAAACCATTCTTTCATAGATCATTTTGCTTTGTATCTACATTCCTCTTCATTTGAATAGAGAAAAATTAAAAGCTATATCGGTCCTATCTTTTCTTTGGAGGGATAGTCTCTCACCCATACATTATGCATTAGATTTAATTTTGCACAGAATGGACGAGAAATAATACAAAATGTTAACCAATTTGCTAATGACCAAAAACTCGAGATTGACACTCTGTCATCTCTCCCCCCTCTTTGTATTGACAGAGATCTGCAATGAAAATTCACCGTCGTATCTAATTTTTTTTGCTTTGCAAAAACAAAAGACTAAAGGTAAGAAAAAAACCCTGATTACCTCAAACTATCATATAAACAACGATAAAGAAATATTACAAACCTAAGATCATATAAAATAAAGCGTTCACATAATTAAGCCTGAATCCAGCATATACACATCCTGTGACAGACTGTCTTGGTTCAAGTGGTACAACAAACAAAGAAAATAGATACATGCCAAGGAAAAACAGAAACAGGCTAGTTTCAAATATCTCATCTGTGAACCAGATTACTACATGAAACCAGGGAACAATACAATCCAGTTTCTCGCTCAGAGCAAATGCAGGCACTGGTTTATAACTTAAAACAAGCAATGAAACAGTGATTCTGGAAGTATGTGCCAGTAGCTAAATCTGTCTTTCAAAATGAGTGATTGTAGTCAGCGGTGCCATGAACCGTAAGGACGGTTAGTTGGTGCCGGTGGAGGTGTTCCAAATGGAGGCCGAGGAGAAGAATATGCATAAGGTGAACCTGCAGAAGAACAACAAAAGAAATTACAGTCAGTGAATGGACCATCTCTAAAATCTTCGACAGTATATGATAGAACTTACATATATATTTGCAAGTTGCTTACATTCAATTTTCTATCTTAAAGAAAAGGTTGGTTATATTCAACACACATGGTTATAACTGTAATGGCAGTTGAAGGCATATGATAAGAGTTGTTAATGAAAATGAGTTTTTCTAACATTCCAACATAATAAATGTTCAGTATCAAATGCAGCAATGAAGATGTTTATGTGGAAAATCTCCAACAGTTATCGTTGGAAACTTCATAGTAGCTCGTTAGTTAAGGATGAAGAATGTGTTAAAAGACTCCAGCAGAGTCTCACCGTAAGTTGTTTGATGGGGGCTGCGCCAATCGTACGGTGGTGTCCTTGAAGCATTGTGTTCGAACGGAGGAACCCCTGGCACATGCAGATGTGCACTTGGACTGCTATAAGAAGGATTGACTGGACAACTCAGACTTTCAATGCTTGATCTCCTAAATCCATCTTGAGGAGCTCGAAGAACTCTAGGATCATGAAGATGTGGACCAGGACTGCTATATAGGGGTGGATCCAATTGATGCCCATAACCAGCTCTTCCCATAGAGCTGGGACTCTCAAAACTCAGCCTTCTAGAGTTTTCTGTTGCTCTGTATGACTGGTAAGTGCTTGCATCAGCAATGGATGAAAAACTCCTTTCAGAAGCATTCTTAATGTAGGGGCTGGAATCCCTAGAGCTCTGGTGGGGATCAAAACGATCTGTGCGGAATACATTGGCATCACCATTTGAATAATGTCCATATGGGCTATTATTCGAAAGAGAGAGATTAGATTCATCTAGCCTTCCCTGCTGTTGAACAGAAGAACCACACGAATTACATGCTGGGTTAACCTGCACAGTTAAAGCCATATCAGTGTATACTCACAACAAACATGGCACTACATAAATGTCATGAAAAGAAACCAGAAAGCAGAATTTATTTCAAACTTAATAAATTGAGCAGACATATGAAGAAGCACTCACATAGAATACATAAGATATAATAAAGAAGTGCAACCAATCAATCGGAACAAAGCTCTCCAAATACATGATGTAGAGTAAGTTGTAAATAGTTAAAGTCTTTTTCTGCCTCTATACAATAAAGCACGCACCTACAATCTTCCTTTATCTGCCAATTATCTAGTGACATACGAACATGCTATCATATGTAATTCAATAATCATCAGAAGAAAGATCCTCTGTAACTGGTGGCATATGCATTGCCCATGAAATTGGCTACCATGCTTGACTTTAGACTAGCTTGGAACTTTTCCTTTGCAACCACCCTACTTGGATTATGCATTCCCCTTATCCATGTAACATACGCGCGCATTGCTCTCCTCTGAGAAATGCAATGCCGTCACTAAGTGATCTGTACATCTCCAAGAACAAGTTTACTTTTGATGCCAGGTTAACATAGGTGTGTTTAGTGTTTGCACACAAGTCCTTTTGGAAAAGAACTTATCAAAAAAAAAAAAGCTTTAATGTATAATTAAGGTGTTTGGTACTTCTAAATTTAAATAAATATAAATATTCAAAATAAATTTACACAAAGTTTGGAATGGATTAGAATAGATGTGTTGAAGAGAATGTTTAATAAGATTCATAACAATGGTCTGAGAATAGAGCCACTAATTTGACTAAAACAAGGGGAAGTCTATCAGATAAAGCAACTGAAATTGGGTATGAACGTGTCAAGCAACTGAATGAAAACTTGATGAAAGAACAACAACTCAGTCAGCTAATAAACCCACTTGCAGGTATAGATCAAGGAACCATGACCATCCCACAGGCAGACACATACAGGTTGTCCCTAAATATCCTGATCTATGAGCAGTGAGCACAACTACTGACCTCTCCCCACCCTCATGAACCATGCCCTCTCTCAAGAAGGCTGCACGCACATTGAGTGAGTACGACGAGACAGAAACTTATCAACTATCATGAAGTAGAGGAAATAGTTAGGAAATAATTGAGATGATATAAGTTTTTGTTTTTGCTAGTAAAAGTTTTACATCTAATAGATATAAAGTTGAATTTATCGAGGACCCCACTTCTAAAGAATCAAAAGCCAAAACTCTAAATGAGACTTACTTGTAGGGGATTCACATTATCATGATGGTGAAATAAGGCCGTAGGCTGAGAATATAGGCCATGTCCTCCAACAGCTGCAGGGTATCGATATGACAGTGATTCAGAAGTTAATATTCATATACAGAAATCACATTATCCAATGGAATGAACATTATGTGAGTACTCATCAAAAAAGAGGTTTGCAGAAACCTGAAGTAGCTTCTTTATCCATGGCCACACGGCTAGAAAACGATTGGACAGAGCTTCCACGAGAATAAGGCGAGAAGCTAGTCCTTGCATTTAAATTAGGATATTTTAGTTGGTTCTTCATTTCATCTAAGTGCCTTTGTGCCTCCACTCTGCCTAGTTCTGTGAATATAACCTTGAACAATGAGAGCACATGTCATTGAAACATTCTGGAAACTAAAATGAAAAAGGAACAGGCTGTCCTTGAAATGCTTAGAAGATACCTCATCAAAACCTCACTTGAACCAGGCATATCCTTGCTTGTTGGTAAAACATAGTTAGCTAACAAGAATGCCACATCAAGGTCAGAAAAAAGAATAATCTAATTAATAATTGTGGACTGACTTGCAGCGGTCCTGATAAATACCTAGCATCTCACTCACTGCATCTTGAGGTACTTCTTTCCCCATTTCTTTAAAGCGCTTATCGGCCCGAAACTTCAGTTCATCCGGTTTTGGAAATACAACAACTGCAATCTTTCAAACACAAAACATGAAAAATCAGTAAATTATAACTTGACATATGATCAAAACTTTGATATTAGACACCTAAGAGTTCTCGTGAAAAACAAAAGTGGGAGCAAAGCATAGTTTCAGGCTTTAGTAGCAAAAAAGCGCCAAGGACTGTTTGAAAAATAAAAAATACTAAAAAAAGAAAAATTACAAAACAAAATATGAAATCTGATTACTACTAAAAAAAAATAAAAGATTTAACACTAAAATCTTAATGATGACAATACGCATCAACATAAGAAGATGATACATATGTCAAAATCTACAAAATCTTAAATCAATGTAAAGCGTCCAAAACAGGCATAGTAAAAGCAGGGGCTTTAGTGGGCTTTTTACAACAATGCTAGTAGTAGATGTGAAAAAACCATATAGGGAGCTGTTATATTGCAAATATATATATATATATATATATATCCTTAATAGAAAAGGAGCGTAATTTTTAATCTTGTAGGAGGTAATATGTGAAAAACTGAAAATAATTGCATCAGGGTGTTTATTGTAGAAAGTTTACTATCTTCTGCAGAATAAAAGAAAAAAAATGCATTGCTAAATTCAATGAAATCCTTATATATGAAATATCATTTGTTAGGGAGGTGTGTCAATATGGTTATGGAAAAAAAAAGGACCAATATCCTTGATGCTGAGCACCTTGAAAGTCAATAGATGTTGGTTTTATATAATAGTGCAAATACTAGTTAAGGACACATAAGCCATCCTAAAATTCTGGGAAAAAGGCTTGATCATATGATTATAGGCATCCACAGAGGGCCAAAAATCATGGATCTCAGCCTACCTTGCGATAATTTACAAATGCCTTTAATTTTCGATTACGAGCATTCTTATACACATTCGTCTGATCAAGAATGTAATTGCGGGGAGTCCTGGCAGCACGCGTTAGCAATGTATTGAATATTCCAGTGGCACGGTCCATTAAGCGTTCAAAACGTTCACCATAATTTTGTTTACGTAATAGGCCTGGTACCTGCATAGAACTCCTAGTTACCATCTTATTCATGCAACATAGAGAATAATACAATTACTTAACTGCAAAAGCAAACAACATATATCAGATCTGAACCCACAAACCTTCATTTGGTCCAAAGCAAGGTTTGTCCAAGAATAACATATCTTTTCTCCGGGTGTTCCTTTACCCACTTCTCTGCCCAAGTAGTTTTCCCAGATGCCGGTAAACCAACCATCATCAACACCTCACATTCCTCTGGACTGAAAAATGAGGGACCAATTATCACATTTCCATCTTCAATAGCACAATTCCATGGCTTGTAGCCTTCTGCTGGAATCAGGCCATCCTCGATGCTAAACTGGAGCTGAACCACCACATTTTTCAGTAGCACATGCGGAAATAGTGCAGATTCCCAGGGTAAGCTTTTCAGTGGAGTATCGACCACACCAAAACCCCGTGAACTTGCATCAAATTGTGACGCAATACCCAACCATTTTCCATTCTTGGAGAATCCAATCGTTGCTAGGGGTTTATTCTCGAGGTCAACAGAACAAAGGATTGTATCACCAACACCAAACTTTTCACCATAGTCAGAAAACTTCCCCGCCTTTGAGAATTTTCCTGTTCACCAAACCCCAAACTGTGTAATGTTTCTCCAAGGTTTCCAACCGAATCACCCCCCCTTGAGATTCCAACACGACACACATGCTGCTGCTCAGACGGTGTATCGGCCATGTCAACCACTTGCTCCGAGACAATCTTGCAACCAAAGCAATATTTCCCTCCAGTTATCCCAACATTAGCTCGAGCGCCAGACCAGCAATAGGCAAATCCTTGTTCATGAAGTGCATGACCTTGACGGCCATCGCCATCAACATTGAAATCTGGTAAAAAGATTTAATGAAAAAGAAAAAAGAAATAAGCATCTGATTGCTAATTAAATGCAAAGCAAAATTCAGATTCACTCAACATCACATTATGATCTAAGAAATTTCCATTTATGTATAATTGACAAATCATGCAGACTGAGATAAGTATTAACCACTAAAGATCATAACTTCTAACAGCCAGCCAACCATTATCATTATCATCTTAGTCCCTTGGCGATAATTTGAGTTCAGCTATGTAAGCACTGAAGGACCAAATCCTTATATATCTTAGACCATCGTCTAGCTGAACCTTCTAGGTGGAGTTGTCCAAATCCTTATATACCCAAGACCATCCCCGTGCCTAGCCGATGTGAGACTATTTGTTCGACCCAAATCCCAACAATCCCTATCGAGATACAATTTTTCTTTCTCCGCGTGGTATCAAAGCTTCCTGTCGTACACACCACTATCAAATTCTCGAGAGCCCAACTAGCTTTACAGGGCCATTTGCGCCTTTTGTGTCATTGAGTGCACTGTCATATTTTCACTTTACAGGGCTCTGACACCAATTGAAGGACTTGGGGCACCATCCCAAAAGACTAGGGTGGAGTTGCCCATATCCTTATATACCCAAGACAATTCCCGCATCTAACTGATGTGGGACTATTTGTTCGACCCAAATCCCAACAAGCACAACTTGAAGCTGAGAATGGTTCATTAGATAATTTTTTCGACTAAGACAATAAGAGTGGATACAGGAAAAATAGATTGATCTATGAGGTCCAGATTGACCTATGACCCAAACCTAGGATTCAAACAATGACAAATAGAGAAGAGATACCCACATCACAATTTTCCAGAAGGAGCAAATGTTCAATGCAAAACAACAAATTAAAATAAATTAATCTAAAAAAAAAAAAACGTTTCTTTTCCTTGCTCTCCTTCAAATTACAAAGAATCCTCCCTTCTGAGCTACTTAATTTCTCCAAAGAAGGTTTAGTAATGACACGTTCGTGACGATGAGCTGTTATTAATTCTTAAAATCCCTCAAAAATAACAAAAATACAACAAACCAACAATTCAAAACCCTAGAATGAGGATGATGAGAACTTGGGAGATGGAACAATAACGTTACCTAGATCGCAATCGGCGGGATTGAGCGCTACTCGGAGCGGACCGCCCGGTTCAAGCGAATCAGTCGCCGATTCCGCCCTAGTCCGCTTCGCCGCCGGCCCAGCGTCCGGTTCAGGACGCGGATGGTGCTGCAGCTTGGTTGATGACATGGGCTGAAGAGCGAGTTCCGAGGCTACCAAAGAGAGACGGTTGAGGGGCTCCATTTTATAGTGTGTGTGTGGTATAGGTCTGAACAGTCTACAAACTTCTGTAACTCCACTTCTGGGAACTGGACTTACCAGTTGCAGTGGAAGCGTTTTCGGTCGAGATATATGTAAGCGACATTCTGCACACGTCTCCTTTCTGAGAAAAACCCCAGAAACAGACCCGACCCGCAAAAGCGGATCCGAACCCGAGGAATTACGGGCAGACAGCTTCTCTTCTCGCCACGTGTCCAGCTCGCATAAGCCGTCCATAAAAGCCATAGGGCTTAAGCGGCTCTTTCTGGCCCTTTCGCAGCTGCCGATCCGAGGAAATCCTGCTCTCTAATTAAACGAAATTTCACCTAATTCTTCCATTCAGTTTATTTCCCCGCAAATAAAGCTTAGATTTGTTTGTATTTTGTTCATGATTTGTAAATTTGAGCATGAGTCCGTCAAATTGAATTGGATTTAGTATTTGTGCTGAATGCCAAGGGTTCCGTTTGGTGACTCAGATGGCAGCTTGCACATTAGAGGAAGGAGGAGGAGAAAGTATTAAAAAACCAATCTTTAGAGATATTAGGCGGTATTACTGCGAGTACTGTGGAATCTGCAGGTCGAAGACGTCTCTTATCAGGTCTCATGTCCTCACCCACCATCAGGTATGATTTGATTTGATTTATCAGAAAAATAGTTCCTCGAACAGTAAATTTCAAGTCAATTAGGAAGCTCAGAGCTTTGAGATTCTATTTAAATCTCCATAGAGTTGCAATTTTTATGATTAGGTGCATTCTTATTCGGTGGGGTTGATTTAATTTTTATTATAAATTTTCAGGATGAAATTAAAGATCAAATAGCTGATTCAGAATCTAATGGGGGGAAGAATGTGAAATACATTTGCGAAGAATGTGGTGCAGGTTTTAGGAAACCAGCTTATTTGAAACAACACATGCAGGGTCACTCTTCTGAGGTGATTACTGCTTTCTCGTCCTGATCGTTGGTTCAGTATTTTTTTTTTTGCGTCATTTTCAAACATGTGTCTCGCTTTGTGAATTGGTATATTTTTGTAGTACTTATGTATCTAGAGAGCTGGCTTGCCTCGGAATGTTTTACTCAGTCAAATAGAGTGCATGCTATTTATTTTGGTTATTCTATGATGTTGGTTGTAGTTGACTATGATTGCAGAATCGTTTCCATGAAGTAATATTGTTTATCTTGAAATCAGAAAGAAAAATGAATTTTCTTGTTGCATCAGATTTGGCATAACATTGTGGGCAGTGATGTCATTAACATGGTTTTTTTACCTACAAATTTTGCTAGACGATTTGTATTGCTTTGTAGTTGAAATTGCAACTTTGTTCTGAGAAAAGGAATGCATGCATGGTTGTGTACGTGCCTGTGTAATTTGATTTTATCACAACATTAATGGTATAGTCAAATTGATTCGACGTAATTTGACCCTTAGCCTGTGTTGTTTTATGTATCCGGTGTTGTTTTCTTTCTGCTGGTGACAATTAATAATACATGTGCTTTAAGGTTGTCTTTAGATAGGCTGTTTGTTCTAAGATTATATTCACCTTTGATTTATACTTTGTAATTCTGAATATGCAGTGAATTTGTTGGGTTCTATTGCACTGTACTCATATTTATTGCTAGGTTGATGTTGCAATAAATGTTTACTTAATCCTAGCAGTTTGTGGGGCAGCAGCCCCCCGTGCTTGTAGCATAGTGATCTAAAACAGATGGATTACAATCACTTTCAAATTAAAGAAATAGGAAACTAGGGTTTTGCAAGAAAATAAATAAGAGAAATTAGAGTTTAAGAGATAGAGATAAGAACCGGCTAGATTTTGGGCTTCACACCCCTTGCACCGCGGGCTTCACACCCCTTGCATCACTTCACACCCTTCACACCCTAATTTCAAGAACTCAAGAGCTCTAAAATTTAACTGAAAAATTTAATCCATTTCTTGTCTACCTTATTCATTGAGTTGAGCCTCTTTAAATAAGCTACTATAAAGCAAAATTCTCTATCACAAGCGATGTGGGACTAAACAATAAAAACCTACAATGAAGCAAATAAAAAAACTACAATAGAAAGCAACTAAAAGTGATTCCCATCAATTCTCTCTGGCTTGAAAGCATTCATCTCCGGTGAATGCAGTGGTATGTAGCAAGGCAAGCACAACCGGGTTAAATCTCATCATGCATCCTTAATCAAGCCAAGGTGGTGGTCGGGGAAGTAGCACTGACGCGTCATAAGACTCATAACTGAACCAAGGTGGTGGAGGTGAAACTGTTTTCTCTGACAGATCAGATGTGCAGGATGGTAGGTTGAGCTAATCACGGGTATCAGACAGATGTGAATCATTTATGATGAAAATTAAACCGACTGCACTTTGCATCATAAGTAGCCTAATCTCTTGGGAGTCCGTCTCTTATAGACATATTTGCAAGGGTCATACTCATCAGGTGATCTCAATGATAATGAGATTCTCATAGCTGTCAAAGATGGTATTAGCTCTATGGTAGACTCTGCTGGAAGATTTACAAGGGTCTCAATAGATAGCTCTATAATTTTTGTGGGCCGTGAGGAATTCTCTTCTTGTAGTGACACCAACTCAGCAATAATTTCTGACCCTGGCTCATCATCAACTTCTGGTTTTGGTTTTGGATCTTCAACAATCTCTACTGCTTTGCTTTCTAGAATCTTTCTCACGCCAGTTAGGAGCTCTTTACATTCAACGTCTAGATCGCTAAATGATGGCCTCTTGAGGTGTGGATCATACATGGTATAGAGATCTTGTAAGACAAATCGATATCGACAGTCGATATGGTTGCCTTTTCATCACCAATAAGCTTCTCCAGCCAGCTTCATTTAGACATAGCGACACTTCTCCTCAGGTGTCGAGGAGAAATAACTAAAGAAATCTTTAAGATAGTCTTTCTACTTTTCATACCCATCATGTCCATTAGAACTCCAAAAATATGGAATCGTCACATACATATCCCGTTCAACTTCCTTGTCATCACTATATAATATATATATATATATATATATATATATATATATATATATATATATATATATATATATATATATATATATATATATATATCAACCACAAAAATAAAAGCTCATTAAGAAAATTCAATTTACAAGCTCAGAAGCTAACCCAAAGGTTTCAACGACTCGAATATGGATCGAATCGGGCTGGAAACGGGTCATGAAACGCTACTGAACTGTTATAGGAATTGTACCGGCACCAAATAAGGACTTGTGGAGGTTGGATCTATTACCCAGTTGCTATGAATTCTTTCCAGTAGTTCGGGACTCAGTCATGAACCCAAGGCTTCAGACGGAACTCGAATCGGACTCTGAATGGGTAAGAAACGGATTTCGGACTTTGGTTGTGCTCTATAATGAACAGTGCCATCGATGAATAGTTCAATTTTCTTTTGGGAGTAGATCTAGGGATTTAGTTCTTGCGCTTTGAAGAGGCTAGGTTTCTTTTGGAGAGGAGGAAGAAAATTTGGAAGGAGATTGACGCCCAAGCTCTGATACCAAACTGATGTAAAATGAATAGATCGCAATCACCTTCAAATCAAATAAATATGAAACTAGGGTTTTGACAAGAAAATAAATAAGAAAATTTAGGGTTTAAGAGATAGAGATAAGAACCGGATAGATATTTGGCTTCGCACCCCTTGCACCATAGGCTTCACACCCCAATCTCAAGAATTCAAGAGCTCTGAAATTTTAACTGGGAAATTTTAATCCATTCCTTATCTACCTTATTCGTAGAGTTGAGCCTTACAAAGCAAAATTCTCCATCACAAGCGATGTGGGACTAAACAATAAAAGTCTACAATTAAAACCAAATAAAAAGACTACAATAGAAAGCAACTAAAAGTGATTCCTATCACATAGTGATTGTATATGTAATTTATTTGATAAATACTGATGTGGACTGGTGGATTTGCATGCTTGGGAACTCTTGGAGTGGGTATTTTGCGAAAAACATACACGAACTCTGCTTGCTGACAAATAATAAATTGAAGTGTCATGATTGATTGTTTTTTTTCAAAGTTTTATCTACTGTTGGGATTGAACGAAGTGATTTTGCCGGCTGATAGGATTGTAGTGATTACTTTGATGTTCAAACACCCTCGATAAAGTGTGAAGCATGGATCCCATTTTAAAAACTCCAAAATACGAAGAGGCAGGACTGTTTTATCTTGAATGGACCAGTATCAGGTGGGGGGACCTCCTGAGAAGCTCCATCAAGAAAGCCTCAGATCACGCCCTGCCATCCCATGAGGTTTTCCTTTGTCTTTAATTTTCTTTAGTAGCATTATATCGATTACATTATTATAGTTGTGTGACTTTGCATAATATACTTCTGTTATGTTAGAAATTCCTTTTCTGGCTTCTCTATTCTCTAGCCATCTAGTAGGATATAAAATCATGTTGTCCTCCCTTTGTACCTATTGCATACACCAAATATTGTAACCTTTTTGTATTCCCTCAGTCACACAGTTGCAACAAATAGATGCAGTCTGCAATATGTTTCCTTTTGCAACATTTTGTTTTTACTTTTTAATCATCTGTGTTTAAGATGGAATTTCATCTTATGTGCCAACTTCATTGAAGTCTTTCTTCTTATTACAGAGGCCTTTTACTTGCCCATTAGAAGATCACCTCTTTAACTACACATGCAAGGACCATCTAAATCGGCATTTACTCAAGCACCAAGGAAAACTCTTCGAGTGTCCTATAGAAAACTGCAACAAAAGGTTTGCTTTTCAAGGAAATATGACGAGGCATGTGAAAGAAATGCATGATGAAGTGTCTTCCTCTGATGGTGAAAAGCAATGTACTTGCTCAGAAGTGTTGGGTGTGGGAAGACATTTAAGTATGCGTCAAAGTTGAGGAAGCATGAGCCATTCACATGGTAAGTTGTACTCAACTGTGGATTGCTTTTTACCATTATCAGCTGCTTGATATGATCGAAATGTCCCCTGTTGACATTGAGCCCTTGATGTATACTTGTTATTAAATGATATGTTGATATACTGCCATAACTATTTTCTATGATTAGAATGCTCAGATTGTGTTGTTTATTATACAATTCTTTCGGATAGTGATAACGATATGACAATTTAAGTTATACATGTTTATACCTTCCTATGTTCACTATACTGTTATTACTTCCTATTTGACAGTTAAATTGGATTTTGTTGAGGTCATTTGCGGTGAACCATGGTGTTTGAAGAAATTTACTAATTCTGATTGCCTGAAAGCTCATATACAATCATGTCACCAATATATTCTGTGTAAGATTTGTGGGACTCAACAGCTGAAGAAAAACTTTAAACGACACCTATGTAAGGAGAGAGGAGATTGAGGAGATAAAGGACATCAGAAGAGTTTTTTAAGCTCATCAAAAAAAATAACGCAGAGATTGGAAGCCAAAAGGAGCGAGAACGGAGTTCACAGTAGGCCAGGACCGAGCCGGTCGACCGGTGTGCACGACGGGCACAGGCATAGCCCGGTCGACTGTGGCAAAGGAACGGTCGACCGACATGGTCGATCGACTGGCAAGAGTTGCTCTCGGTTGGTCCCGGTCGACCGGGCCGGTCGACCGAGAACAGGGGTCGGTCGATCGGCCGGTCGACCGACAGACGCGTTCTGTCTCTCCTGAACAGATTTAGACTCCTTTCCTGTTCGGGGTCAATTCCAGTTGGGGTTTCCTAAATCCCTGAGACTCTCTAGCTATAAATATGGATTAGAACTCTCATTAATTGTATCCCCACTAAAAATCCCTCTTGGAAATTTTTTGAAAACAAGGAACAAGTTGTAATTAATTGTTGAATCAATAAAATCTCTCTCCCCCTTGCCCCGAGGATGTAGGCAAGTTGCCAAACCTCGTTAAATACTATGTTGGCTTGTTTTCTCTCTTGTTTCTTTGTTCTTGACGTGTGGATACTTCTCCGGTGCATTCATCTCCGTTGCTTGGGTTTCTCAAGTTGGTTGTTGCCCACCAAAAAAGGCGCTAGGCGCAAGAAGTTCTCTTGTGAGGTCGCAACAACCTAGGCATTCATGAAGACCGCAGTGGGGATGAGAGGATCAAATGCAGCTTTGAAGGTTGCCAATACACATTCTCAATTGTAAGGCTGCAAAGAAATATACACTACCCACATCGTATCTCCATTTATGGAAGTAGATAGTTATCTGTGTTTGTTTTGAGAATTATTTTGGGTGTATGTTTAGGGGCCATATGTTAAATGACTAAATCAGTTGTAGGATGGTCTTGAAATCCACTTTGTGGCTAAGTTGGAGCTTCATCTGGGCAGGAGTGCTCGGGCACCCAGCCATGGACGGCCCAGTGGTAGTAGGATGAGACTTTTTTGTCTTTGTTTTTCTTTTATTCTTAAATTCCAGTGCCTGCTATGATAGACGCAAAACTTAGGAACATAAAATATATAAAAATGGATCCGTTGTGGTAACATAACAGCATGGCTTGATCTTTATATAATAAACTCTTTATATCAAACTGTTCCAGTCTCAAAAATCATCACATATTTCTATCAAATATTGAGATTCCATTAGTTTTTAGATCACACGTCTTTTGCCACATCTCACAGTAATTTCACATTTATATTGTGGTTATGTGCAGAGATCAAACCTCAATAAGCATGTAAAAGCTGTACATGAAGAGCTCCGGTCCTTCCCTTGTAGAATCTCTGGATGTGGTCAAAATTTCCCTTACAAGCATGTACGGGATAATCATGAAAAATCTGGTGCTCATGTTCATGTGCTGGTAAGATATTTTACATGTGTTGTGTTTATATGCTATGTAGCCAAAAGAGTTCCCAATTGTGGCTTTTAATACATTTTTTTAAATCTATCTAATTGAGAGGTGTACACCATTAGTTATAGCATATCGAATCAGTAAGCAAAAGCAAAATTAATATGCTATTGATGGTGGTAGTAGCAAGGGTTAGCCAGATATCTCGGGGGTTTGGATTGTACCATGCATCCACCTTCATCACTAGTACACATGTACTGGCATCTTGTTCTTTTAGCATTGCTATTTCATCTCCGTATGACTCCTTTATGAAGGAAAACGTAATGATTCACATCGGATGTCATCTTCTAACCATTTTTATCCTCCCGCTGTTTCAATCTTTTGTTTTCCCTCGTGCAAACCTGAATTTTGCCACCAAAATTGTTTTTAATTGATATGTATGCGCCATTGCCGCGAGACTTTGTGGAAGCTGATGAGCAGCGGTGTTCACGGCAAGAGGGTGGCGGAAGATGAAGTCTGAGAATCTCTCTGTCGAAATGCTTATGCGAAAGAGAGTTGCGCCTCTTAGCCAAGATTCTGTTCTCTATGATGGGACAACCGACTTGAGATGGTTGCTCTCAGATGATCGGTAGGGACCAGGGAGTTCCAAGAGCTGACAGATACCGCGAGTAGAGTTCACACACATATACATGTACACAGCTGTATTTATTTTTCTTGGGTAGAAGATACAGCTTGCTTATATTTGATGTACGGATCGAGCTGCTGTTCATTTTGTACTTGACCTGTGTCTAATATCATCTACCCTTTATTATTAACTTTTTTTGTTAAACATACAGGTATCTCTTTGCAAGTACCTGAACTCTTGCCTTGTAACAGAATCATTTTTCCGCGAGCTGACATACACAAAATTTATGTATGCACATAGGTTAAATTAAAAAAAATTATGTATGCATGTAGGTCAAATTAACGAGGCAAAAATATAAGTTTATAGTCAGTGCATAAGCTCAATTAGCTGTTAATGTTTGTCATCACTGCTAGATTTTCAGATGAATTGTTGCAAATGTACGACTTAATTTATTCAACAAAAGTGAACTATTTTATACATGTTTTGTTATTATTTTTGTGAATTCAAATGTTAGAGCGTCATGAAACCAAGCATCAAAAGTCACAATGTGATTCATAACATGTGAGATTTTCAGATTTTCATAAATATTGAGGGCAGGTTTCCTCTTCGCTCTCCCTTTTAGATGATTAGTGTCTAAAGACCATAATTTTAAGGAGAGAGAATTCTTTGTTGTAAAATCTCTTATCGTTTTTGCTCAAAATCATCAAAGTCTCTTGGCAAAAGTAGATATGAAAACTAATTTGTGGTGTTCTCAATTTTTTACTAATTTCCTCCTTGTGAATGAATTACATATTACATGCATTTATATATAATTTCTATCTTCTCAATTGAGATTAAGTTATTGAGTTTAGATTCTAATCTATGTTACACATTATTTGTTGATCTTTCATTGCTAATTTATTTTGTTGTCTTCGCCAATATTTCAGTTAAATGCTAAAATAAATGTGAGATACTGGAGGTAAAAGTAAAATTAATGGGGAAAAATATGATAAATTTCATTGATGGTTCTTTATGTTTGCATGAATGAGCAAATCATGAGTTACAATATCACGAGGTAAAATGTGAAGCTATTTTTTTTTTAAATATGAGCTGTAGTTGTGTATGATAGTTTTGTATATAATTGTATAGTTGTGTAAATCTTAAATTATTTTTTGTGGATTGATCTGCTTAACTGTGATTTAAGTACTACATAGTTGTATAATTCTTGAGTTTTTTTGGGACGGTTGTTGTAAAAATGATACATATTCTCAGAAAGAGAAATAAATAATTAATAGAAAAAACAGATAATATTATCAGAAAAAGGAAAATAATGAAAGAACACCTAATGTAATAATAATGGAAGAACACCTCTTTAATGTTACCCATCTGTTCTAATAAAAAGAAAATAATGAAATCAAGTACATGAAGACGGTATAAATGTAACGCCCCGATCCCAAGGATACTGAGACGTTATGGCGACGTACATACGCGAGGTGAAAACACACTCACGAGTACGTTAAGCCTCAGTACAGGACAGGGCCTCCATATACATAAGAGTTCCAGCAGGAAATAAGTACAAGAATACCTGCAGAAAGGGGTTAGTGATCATAACAGATATAAATACAGGAATAAAGGAGATAACAGGAACAAAGCACAAAGATACCTATGAAGGAATCTCGATGGTAAAGTCTACTATGTGAATCCAATGAACTAGCTGCCCGAACGATAACTCGGATCTCCAACCTGGGCACGCAAACCCAGGGTCGTCAGAAAGCGACCTAGTGAGTGGTAAAATGAAGGCGGAGGTAGTAATATATACAATAGTAATACAAGCACGATACATATATATAATACATGATGTGGGACTAGTGATACCATATGATAAGGATATAATAAGCAGTAGAAATAGATAAACATGTCATCTTTTATTATCATCACTACCTTGTTGGTTATCATCGGGTCATGTCTATAGTTGTATCCAGTTTATAAAATGATGTTGTCTAGTGGTGACGTGATATAAGTGAACATGCAGGTGGGCATATGCAATATGAACATGCAGGTGAGCATATGCAATATAACCATCATACGGTGTCGTGCATATACAGTCATGATGTCTGCAAGGAATGCAGGAAACAGACCATATGCAATGCATAATATACATGTACATGAATCGCATGGTACCACATGGAATGAACGAATATCAGAAAAGGTAACATGATATACAGGTGACATGATAGCGAATAACATAGCAGCGATAGTAACAATACGAAGGGACAATAATATACATGAGTAGAGCATGTCATGTGATTTATACAATAATAACAATCAGTACCACCTGGTATTTTAGTCAATCTCTTCCAGTGTCTCATACCACTGGCAGTTCATACTGGAGCCCGCACTCCAGTCGAACCCATCCGGATATGGCCTACGGGTACCATTATCCAAACGAGAGAGTAACCAAATAACAAGTGTTCCCGACGTCACTATTGTGTATAATGTTTTATTATGTTACTTGAAAAACTCATAGTCGAGGAGTTCTTATCGGGTAGGTGTATCCCGTGCATACCCGGGATCACGCCTTAAACAAATCCCTGGCTGCTGAGACCAGGGCCCTCCGCTAAGAGGGGAGCATGAATCAAGTAACAAGAGCTCATGGAGCAATTGGTAGGTAGCACTACCGTCCCCTGCAGTGGGAGAACAATATGGATCCAGTACATCACCCGATAAGATCTAATCAACCGTCGAGTCTCCCCCATACCCCAGTTAACTTTATGATCTGATATGTCAAGGATACAATGTAACAAGAACAACTACTGTACATGATACGGGTAACATGATAACTGGACCAGAGCTCTGTCGATAGCATAGAACAATATAACGAGAAACGGGAACAAGATAACAAGAACAATATAACGGGAAACGGGAACAATATAATACGGGAACAATATAACGGGAACAATAGATGTGGGATTCCACATATCGCATATCAACAGCTCTCATGTCCAGTATCGAGAATATCCGTATCAGTAACAGGAAACAATCATATAACATGACTACGGTACCATGGAACAATAATACATGTAGTATGAACGGGAATCCATATGACAAGAATAAAGAAACCATACATGCATGTGTAACAGTGATATGCTGAGAATCCATATAACGATGATAACAACCAAGAATATGACATGCGGTAATCTGTGCATTGGTATATCTGTGTACTAATGAAAACATCTATGTGTAGCAATAATCCGTGTAAGATCTCTGTGATAGTACATATAATAACAGTGATCAGTGTATCATATAATACCATGTCCAGTGTCCGTGTAATGATGATCCCAGTGCATGCAATACCGGTGTCCTGCAGTCATATCTCGTGACAGTGTAGTGTGATCTGATACCGTGGCTCAGTATCTATGTGACGATAGTTATCTAACTGTGATACAAGACATAATAGTGTCCAAACATATGGTGAACTAGTGGTCCGAGTGTCAGTGGCTGTGCAGGTATGATGATCGTGTCCGAGTTGTCTCTGCCAGTATTTATTGGTATTGTAATTACCTTCTTATCTGCATTCTAAATCAGGAAATACCTAACAATATTATAGGTTATTCATATTACAATGCATGTCTAATCATTACCAGTTAATAATTAATAGTTACCGTATTTTATTCATAAGCATGATTTGTCACATAAAGTAATCAATTCATATCCCTAAACATGATAAAAGATAATTTATAAAATAAAAACACTCACAAACTAGCCATGAAAAGGTAGCTCTCTTTCCTACGATCGCAACGGATCCAGGATCGTCCAAATCGGAGTCCGAATGCTCCCGATATCGCCCGAATACTAAAAATCATCAAAATGAGTTAAATATGTAAATAAAAATATTAAATGCAAATACTGACTTGTACAAGGGAGTTTTCTATAAAATTACTTGTAATGGGTTTGGATGCGGGTTTGGGTTCATAACGGGTCGGGTCCAGATCCACAACCCAAACCCGTTAACTTAAGTCAAATGGGTTAATGGGTAACGGGTCGGGTTGGAGGCTAATTGGGTTTAGTCATGAACCCAATAGGATTTATTGGGTTTGGGTTTTACCCAAACCCACTCCAAGACACCCATAGCAGCAGCAGTAGCTTGTTGCTGCTGCCCCTGCCTGCGCGGGCCGGCCGGCCAGCTCGGCTGGCCGGCGGCGCCTGCCGTCGGCAGTCCCGGCCGCCGGCGGCGGTTGGCCAAGAGAAAAGGTGAGAGAAAGAGAGGGGTGCAAGTGAGAGAGAGAGGGAATGAGGGGGGGAGAGTGTTTGACAGCAAAAGGGGAGAAGAAGCAGAGGAAGAAGTGGAAGGAGTGGGGGTGGCGCCGGCCGCGGCTGGGGCGCGGTGCGGCCGGCCACCGGCCGCGTGGTCGGAGGGGGAAGAGCCCGGTGGCACGCCGGCCACCGGGGCGCGCCGGCGGCAAGGCCGGAAGCGGCCTGCTGCCATCAGAGAGAGATAGGGAGAGAGAGAAAAGAGAGAAGAAAGAGAGAGAGGAGAGAGAGTTTAGGTTTAAGAGAGAGAGAGAGAGAGTATTTTGTGTAAGAGGGGAGATGTTTTAAAAGAAGGAGAGAGAGAGAGAGAATAAGCGGTGGCAATGGTGGTGGGAACTCTCCAGAGAAGGAAGAAAGGTGAGGAAAAGAAAAGGAAAAAAAGAATTTTAAAAAATTAATTTAATATTATTTTAATAGGGTCAAAAATTGACTAGCTCCTAACGGTGCCCAAAAATTATAGAAAATAGAGAATATTATCCTGAGACGTAATGTAAAAACGGTTTAAAGAACTTCACTCCGGTTTGCAAATTAAAAATCCCGGAAGGTATCGCCGATACTGGGCGACACCGGTTTGGCCGGATTTCGATAAATTTAGAAAAATCCCCGAAAATACCCTAACGTAGAGAACATGATTTACGACACACAGTGAAAGCGGCTTCTTAAAATACAACTCCATTTGTGAAATAAAAATCATAAAGCCGGTTATCGGTATCGGTCGATACCGACTACGGAGATTTTCCAAAATAATCTAGAAAAATTCTAGAAAATCCTGAAAATTTTAAAATATTAGAAAATGATATTTGAAACTGAAATCAGCTCAATCGGACTACCACGGAGATCAAATCAATTTGTACGTCGTATCGCGTACCGATACGGTGATACGTACACCGGGAAGCAGGGGGTTACAATAAATATTCATGTAAAGAGCACACATCCCATCGTATCCAAAAAACAATAATGAAAATCAACTAAACACTTTTAATCATTGTAGGATAGTGGTGAATATTCCGCCTATCACACCGGCAGATTCCTGACAACGACGCCTAAATTTATTTATATTTAATTCTGAATTTTTTGAAAGCATTTTGAAAATTTCATGATTATTTTTTTATTAATTGCATATTCACTCATGTACTATAGACACTGGAGTAAATATACCCCCTCAACTCTTTTATTAGCAGACAAAGTCCCTGCTTTCATTTTTTTTTTTAATTCAAATTGGATTAATTTTATATAGGGAGAGGGAAGCAATTAATATAAAAGAACAATATTATTCAAGGATAGTTAGAGAATTAAAAAAAATATAAAACTAACCCAATTTGAATTTAAAAAAAATATGAAAATAGGGGTTTGTCTGCTCCAGTGTTTATAGTACAAGAAGTGCGTCCGATGTATCAATTTTGGTATAGGATTGGACTTCAAATCCATCTTAAAACTCTTGCTTGCTTAGGTTTGGGTAAAGTAGCACGTCACAAATTTTATTTCGACAGCCACAAAATCATTTTGTGGGGGCTAAATGTGAAGAAAGGATTAATCTAGCCAGAAGGTGCAACTTTGATGAGCAAATTCAATTTAATCAATGTTTGCGTATAGGTTTTGAACTTCAGCTTGCTTCAATTTCAGGCCCCAGAACAATCTTGGTCTTCACTTCACTCTCACATTAGTTTCACTGGACATTTACAAATGAAACCATCACAAAAAAAGAAAATTCACAAATGATCAATAATCTGAATGAAATGTAATATCCTAACATAAGTTTCTTCCTCCTCTCTCCATCTTTCTCATCTCCTCCTCTGTTGACACTGCCTGTGTGCTCATGCACTCTGGTTTATACATGGCCAAATGCCGATAAAAGATCGCATTTTTATGAGCTGTGTGTGCATTTGCCCATGCCTGCCATGTTGAGTGAATCAACTTTCAATCCAGTTGCATGAACAAGAGAGGAAAAAAAAACTACATCAAGATCATTAGTACTTGAAGTGATTCATTCCCATCAGAAGGCCAAATTTACAAGAGCTATATTCATCGAATGATTGTGGGAAAGTTTGGAGATAATCCTTCTCTATATTGTACAATAGTTTGCAGATATGGGTTTGAAACTCATAACTATAACTCAAATCTCACTGACACAATCCAAGGTTTGGTAACAGATGGGGAAATATATTACAACAGCAGATACGCAAAATTTCAGATGAGAAATACTTAGCTATCAAGGCATATAAAAGTGTTGCTTACATTAGTTTCTAAAAAGATACAGCAGGAGAAAGATTATAATTAGAACTAAAATAAGGCCACTGTCAGTTAAAGAAAAAGGAAGGAAAGATACGAAGAAGAGTGATCATTCCTCTGTTGCAAAAACATGTTGAAGGTTTCAAAAATACTTCATCATGAGTTAGGCGTGCTCGGTGATCATCATGCATGCTCCATCACAACTATCTTTGCATTTTCTGACGAATTCGCCATTGTATCAAGTTCCATGCGTAGAAGATGGCATGCGTGAGACCCACTTGAAGGACTCGGGGCACCATCCCAAAAGACTAGTCCCCACACGACTAAATTCGGGGCATGGCTCTGATACCACTTGAAGGACTCGGGGCACCATCCCAAAAGACTAGTCTGTTAGGTGGAGTTGCCCAAATCCTTATAAACCTAAGACCATCCCCACGTCTAGCCGATGTGGGACTATTTGTTCGACCCAAATCTCAACACCACTTGTATCTGAGGAATTACTGTGAACAAAGATTTGAGGCATGTAGCCTTCCACAACAAGATTTTCACCAAATGCATCAGTGCCCCTCAAAAAATTTTTCCCCCCCATCATCGTGAGATTGCTGAAAACATCTGTTGTAGGCTGCTCCTCGACAACATTGAAGAACTCCAACAAATTGAGATGATTCGTATGGGATGGGAACTGCGGCATTCATATTCGTACTATAGAAAAAAGTCAGGGAAAAGAACTGCATAATATGCTAATAAGGGTTTAAAGCAACTGAAACCACCCCTATGAAAAGTTTCTCCAAGCCTGGGCAAAAGCAAAGCCTGAAAAAATTCCATATATCCATAAAGTTGAAGTTGGTTGTTGTCATCATCAGGAGCTGCAACTCTCTCTAGCATGGAAAGTTGATGGAAGAAACAAAAAAGCATCAATTTGTAATTGACATAACAAGCTAAATCAAAAATATTATAAACCTACTGACCATTTTCTTCTCTCTTTTTGCAATTAAGTTGAGAACTGAGAAGCTTGTTTGTTGTGTGAACTTAAACTAAATGACCAAAATTGTATGTCTATGCCCCTGCCTACTGCCTGTGTAGCACAGACATGGATCCAGGACACAAAGGATATGCAGATATTGTAAATTTTGGAAACTTGGGATGCCTATATGGCATGATTCACCAACATGATGGAGATGAACTGTTTGACAATGTAAATCTTGGAACTGTTTGACGACACGCGCGCGCTCACACACACACACACACACACTGTTTTTGAGGGGGCCTTAGCTCCATCACACACACACACACACACACACTGTTATTCTGATTCAGTTTAACTAACATTTTAATTTTGATGCAATCGAGCTGTGGTACTGATATATAAAATAAGTATAATTACTCGGCAAACAACCCAGTCGTTGTAGTATAGTGGTGAGTATTCCCGCCTGTCACGCGGGTGACCCGGGTTCGATCCCCGGCAACGGCGCTATGTTTTCTTTTTTTTTGATTTTTTAATTGAATTAATATTTTGTCAGTTTATTCAAGAACCAAAACATAGAAGAAAGAATTATTTTTCAAAAGTAAGAAGAAAGAAAATCCTTCAGCATTCCTATCCTTCCATGGGTTTTCCCTTTTGAAAATCCTTTTGCGTTTCATTCATGTATTATATAAGGAAACATAGACAGTTCTAGCTTAAGGATTTATTGCTCGTATTAATTTTAATATCTTATAATCCAAATTGTTCTTAGTTTCTTGTATATAATTTTATGCTTTTTTTTTTTGAGAAAATAGTCATGTTTTCCTTGGCATATAATGTTTTCTCCATATGATATCAGAAATGTTTTTTCAGTAGATATCCCCAATATTTATAATGGTCGCAAAGAACATATTGTCATATTTTTATTTTCCTTTCATGTTGTAATTGATTTGAACTCCAAAAGAATTTTTCAGTTGAAAGAGACATTTTTTAGGTATTTTAGTGAAATTTAAGATTACTTTGTTCTTGTGACTTAGGCCATAACAGAATTTTCTAGCTGAAAAAGGAACTCTTTAAGACATTTTGATGAAATTAGGAACTATTTTGTCCTTAAAGCCAAAAAATTAGGACTAATACGTTGTTATCTCTTAGCTGGAAGGGCAACATTCACAACAAATACTTTAAAAAAAAAAAAATCTATTAGGAAATCATTGTACTAATAAAAGAATATAAACAACATTAACAAGTCATATGTCCCTATTATTGTCAGAAATATTGAGATATCCATTTAGTAAACAACTGGTCCTCTTCTTGCTACACATCGTAAACCTTGTAGTAGGCTTCATGAGACAATCATCATCTTCAATCACAAAAATTTTGGCATGTATTAAATCAAACTGTAGGCGAAGAAATTGCAAGGCATGACAGTGAATGTTGTAGAGCCAACATTCTTTTCTTGGGCTGTTGAGGGAATCTACAGTCAGAGACTCAAGATTGCTTGAATTCGACAGAGAATCTCACCAGACGCATCTCAGACCGATGTTCTTTAAAGCCGTTCATTTTTATCGTCTTCAGAGATTAGCGAAAACACTCATTGGTCGGGGCTCAGGATCATGCATATTGGTTGGCAGCTGCAAAGTTTTTCATATTTGTAGATTAGGAAATTAAGTAAGAAAGCACTGATTTAAATGATTATGCAATTCAAAGTGTTTCGAATCAACCTCTATGAAGAGCTTCTCCACGTTAGGACATTGGCACAATCTGAAACACTTGTAAATGTCTGTCAGGTTCTTTTCAGTTAAGAAAAACATCAGGAGCTGCAATTCCCTTCAAGCAATCGCGTGTTTGGAATTGTGCAAGCACGCTAGTGTCTTCAGCCATCATATACTGACACAAGGACGAACAAATAAATAAAATAAATACAATTACAGCATTAAAACTAAAATATAAAGATTTCAGGAGTGAAAACGGAATAACTAGCTGAAGAGAAAACTACACTGGGTTAGAACTCTGACATGAAGGAGCCATGGTCTTCTGCCACCCAATTGCTCCTTGGAAACTCGCTGTCCACCCAATCAGAACACATGTAAACATTCCTTCAAATGCTCTGCACCTCGAACATCCTCTAAAATGAAACTTGCTCGGGATTTAAGCCTTCACTATAATCTGAACCACCTTGGGACAATCAACAACAGTCACATTTACAATTTTTCGTCTCATAACCACCACCACCCTTCAAATCAGGGCACTCCCTCACATCCAAAGTCCAGAACAGGGGACAAGTAGCAACAATCATCCTAAAGATCGTATCGATGATATTCATCCAATCATCCTGCAAAAGCTTATGTACTCGATATTCGGGAAAGTTCTTGATGTAGGAAGGCAGCCGGGAGAGGTGAAATCCAGGTAAGGAGAGTCTCACCAAGGAGGAGAGATTTGCAGATAAGCTGAAATTAAGAAAGGGTTTTGGAAAGGTGGAGCTGGTGCTGTGAAGGTTGAGGGATAGGTCCTCAACCCCGCAGGCAGCCGCGCTGTGGAGGACTGTGTAGAGCACGTGGAGGTGTCGAGGGTAGGGGACGAAGGAGAGGTGGAAGGAGAGGAAAAGCTTCACGGGATCCAAGAGGAGTTTGGAGAGGTGGCACAGGTTTGGGTGGTTTTTTTTTTTTTTGTTGTTGGGGGGGGGTTGGGGGGGGTGGGGGGATTTAAAGTGGGATTTGGAGGGAAATATGGATGGGGGTTATGAGGATTGAGAGGATGGTAAGGTAGATGGGGGAATGAACTTTGTATGTAGTTTTAATAATTTCAAACTAATTAAGTTTACCTTTATGAGATTTTTTTATGACTTATTAGATTTGTTGGGCATGGGTGAGAGAAGAATTTTGCATTTCTGTTATTCTTTATTTAGAATCTGACATGAGAAATTATCATTATAAGTTATGCTCAATAGTATGATCTGAAATCGTCTTATTTAAAATTTAAACTAATTAAATGGAAAATAAATTAATGGTGTCTTACTTACTAGCCGTTTAGCATAAGATAGAGTTCATAATTTTCAAGTGAACAACTTTATTCGCTTGTAAATAAACTTATTTACGCGGTAGTTGATTTGCTGATGTAAAGCATTAAACATTATAAGATCGCATTAATGCTCAAAGGTTTTTCTTACATTTGAGGGAAATTATTTCGACTCTTGAGTAGGGAACTAGTTAAACTAATATATTTATAGCTAGGTTCATAATTCTCAAGCGATTTTCTCGCGATTCAAGTAAATTTACTTTGCTAGTTATCATCATAAAAAAAAATTCTAAAACTTTTTATAAAAAATTGTGAGTGATGTGTCAGAATAATTGGAAGGATGATGAATCTAGATGATGCATGACAATTCAATAGCTTTAGGAACAATTTGTGAAAAAGAGTTGGAAGGACAGCGAAGAAACATTATTAGCTAAATCTTTAGTATGGGATGATTACATTGCAATCAATTTTTCCCATTCTTGTTATGAAAATATGTCATGAATGGATGGTGTTATTGTATATACATAGAACATCTCTATGTATTTTTCATTTTTTCCCTTTTTTGTTAATTTGTTATTAAACTATAAATGTCATTTGTCCAAGCACAAAATTGCGAGGATGCCATGAATTCTTACTGATTATTGACTTGAGAAAAATGCAACAGTTCATTGCCAAGAAATTTTGTATATTCTTTCAAGTTTTTAATTCTATTAATGGGGCAAATTGCCATCACCTTGTACTAATAATATAATAACAAAATTACTTCATAAATTTAAGCAGAAAGAGCATAAACAAGAAACCATGATATCTGTTTCAATATGCAGAAATTATCTTCATTGACAACAGAAAGTTGACAGATAACAGAAACTTGAGACTGATAATAACAGCATAACCCAAGTTCTCTAACCTTATTTCATCAATTCACCATCGTCTCCTCTCTCATCTTGGGCTTCAGAAGGAAGGGATTTAGTTTGCCAGTTCCTCAACCTGTTCGTTTATGTGCTGTACTTCTCCATCACCAAAGCACATGGCTCAAATTCTCAACCTGTCAAACAATCAAATCAAACATAATCAAATCCAAGAAAATAATGGGGTTTCGAAGTTCTAAATTCTGTCCTTCCACAGAAAAAACTCGTTAGGGACAAAAAGATGCGTTTTGCTGATGCAAAAGGAATAAAGACATAAAATAATATGGATTAATTTGCTTCAGAAGTAGCATATCAGCAGGTTATTTTTGTTAAACGTCTCTTGTTTCTCTCATTATACAACCCCGCACACATATGCACAAACCCAAAACATTTATTCACAAAATAATATCCTCAAAGAGACATCAAGTATACAAGCCCCTTGTGCACCAGAGCAGAAGGGCGATGAAGCGGTAGGTTAGATAGGAGCTCAGGAACCTTGTCAGCCTTCTTTATAGATATGCTGATCATACCCTAGCCTTTTGAACGGTGGCGCATTTTCCAACATTTTTTACGACCCTTTTCTCCATCTGAGACCACAAGCTTGCGAACCTTGCCCCTTGCTTCCCTCAGCTGAGCCTTGTAATCCTTCTTCCACGAGGCAAACTGAGATTTCAACTTTCGGAGATCTTCTTTAAGTTTTATGCTTGAGCTTGATTGATCCGGCTTCTCCTCAATGAGGACTCGAGCATCAGCCTCGAAAGCCTGTTTCTTCTGTTCAAGCTCTCTTGCAAGGTGGCGGACAGCATTCTGAGTGTTGTCAGAATTTATAGCTTGTCCACCATTTGCAGTGTGGGCATTCCTTGCCGGCATGCCTTCTGGAGCAAGTGCATCAGTAGACATGGTACCCTCAGAGTCAAAATAGCGTTGAGCTGGTAACGCGTCAAGCCTTTCAGGTTGGTGGGTGTTCTTTCCTGCCGGCAGATTCATCTGTATGCAGAAATGTCAAACTGATCAGTTTTGCATATTTCTCTCAAAGTGTGTACACTTGTAAAACAATCTCTCAAACTGCAGGTTTATATCATTTCAAATGGAAGGATTGGATTACACTTTATGTTTAATTTTAAAACAAGACCTCACAACTTTTTGGCCATTGTGTCTATTGACAATGGGATCCAAAATTCTATTTCCTTGTTCTCATAAATGGCAAGCAGGAAATCTATAAAATACAAGTACTGAATAATATTAACAGCCACCGAGATGCACCTGCAAAGATGTCATTTGTTTCTGCCACAACTCTTGCATAGACTTCATTTTGGCCTCATTGTCTGAACATCTCTTCTCATACTCCTGAAGTTGCTTTCTCAATATAATATTTTCCTCCTCCTTTTGTCGCAGTGCAATCTCTGCTGTTAGAACCCGCGTATCCGTTGGTACTGAATCCAGAACCTGAAGATGATCGTTGTTAGTATACCACTATCAGAAAACAGTTTATGGTCAGTCCAGGAATGGAGTTCAGTTATCATAACTCTATTCTTTTAGAGTTATGTTAACTTGCCTCCAAAAGGCTAACTGAGGTGTGTTTGGAAAAATTATTTTTGGAGTTGAGATGACTCCCAGTTATTTTGGAGTCCTACCTATCTCATACCTCTATTATTCTCAAAGCAAAACACATCACTCAATTACATTTTAAAGAAGTGGAGGTAGAACCCTGCAAATTGGGAGTTCACATAACCTATATCTCCACTTAAAATTACATCTGGTTACCCAATCTCCATTCCTAAACTGTCCCAAAACTAGTATTCCTGGTTCCAGAATAGGACTCAGAGACCTTCAAACAAATATAGATATAAACAACCAGTGATCCTTTCTCCCCAGTCAAAGATGCAATCAACTAATCTATGCACATGCAACATGTTTCTTTGGCAGTGATGGCCGGAGTAAATTTGACTTCAGCATAATGCGAACTCTTGTGATTCCATATCCATGGATGTTTGCTTGTGTCTGCGTGTTTAAGTGTGTATTTGTGTGTGTGTGCGCGCGCGCGCGCATTGGAACTGTGCTGGGTTTGTAGACCAAACTATTGCACAGATATTTGTTCAACCCAAAACTGACCCATTTTAAATGGCTCAGGTCTATCAACCAGAACCCAAACCTCACTTGTGAAACCCCACTAACAACAGGTCAGGCATAATCATGTATTACTAATGTTATTAATCTATATAAAATAAATTGAGCAAACGGATAGCTAGAACCTGCATCCTATTCAATGCTTACACACTTTTATAAACAGTAAAATTTTCATTATAATTAAATTACAAATGTTATTATCGCATCAAATTAAACAGTCAAGTCAGCTCAAACCGGTTGAGAAATCAAACTAGAAACTCAAACCGTTAGATAGATGGGTTATAAAGGCAAACCAAGTCATGGTGTCAGTTTACGTTGAGATTAATATGTTTAGTTTCAGCCTGTATCTATCATTGAAAACTACATGATCAGATATCTTATTCACCTGAAATATAGAACTTCTTTGCAACATCAGTTGTGTTCCTTCGATCACCAACTTCAAATATTCAACTGCTCTATGGAAACCACCCATGGCTTCACGAATGGCTAAGTATATATGGCTTCTATCAAAAGCTTAGCATCAACTCCTGTAGTTTTTACATGACCACATGTTTTCTTTTTCTATAGATAAGCTTTGTCTAACCTATTTAAGCAAAGTATAAAAGGAAAAGAATAAAAAAAAACCAATTTCAAATATCTTCCATTGGCCCAATACAAATTTCATTTTCATCAAACAATTCTTGGTGGTGCTTTAATATTCAACATGCTGTAAAACAAAATCTCCATAAATGACAAAAGGCAAGAGTATAGTAAATATTCTAGTTCATATAAAATATAATACAAAATAAAAGTATCTTGCTTACTTGATTTTGAGCTGGCACTTGGTTGACTATGTTATGATATGACCCAACATTGGTTATAAATTTTTTCCTCACCAGGGAACCTCGGATAACTGCAAAACGAAGGAAATGGGAATTAAAAAGATAAGTGCAAGTCTGAAGAAATCAAGGGCTGAAAAGTCATTGGTCTGTTACAATTTAAAAGATTGCTATATCGGTAATTTGGTATTTTGCATCAGTATTTGATAATTTCATCTCTTTAAAACAATAAATAAATAGATTTGAAAATTTCAAATTCTTTTGAAGTCTAATACAGTGAGATAAATGACCAAGGTGCTATGAATTTCTCTTAATATATAATCTCTGTCACTTAAAAACTAAACTACATAAAGTTAAAAAGATTTTCATGTGAAATCTCTTTTGTTTACTCAGGATAAAATAACAAAAAAGTTCTGATGTTTACAATGTTGATTGTGGTAATCTTTTCCTTTATGTTTTTGCATAGTTTTGGTGGTGTTCTGGGGAAGGGGGTTTATGCCAATGTCAGTACTCCTAATATTTCATATGGATAAGTTGCAAAAGAAAAATGAAAAAAGGTAATAAAAAAAAGCCCTGCCTTGTCAAGGTTAGGCTCAAAATTTCTTTACTCAATTCGAATCAATAGAAAACCTCTATTCTACTGCATTCAGCAGAAAACACTCGTGTCTATCTTAGATATTAAGAGTTTTCACTCAAATCTAAGATAATGAAGGAGGGGATTTTATGCCAAGTCTTAGATAATACAGGTGTGCTCTCCACCAGATCCAATAGAACAAGGGGTTTGTTGTCCAATCTTAAGATAATATGAGAAAGTTTTCTATTAAATTCAATCGTACAGGACAGGGGTGTTTAGATAATTGGTCGAGTCGGTTATAGAATTCCAATAGTATTTAGAGTCTTATAGAGTCTTAGTAATATTAAAAGTCATAATTTGAGTAGGATTTAGTCTTGTATGGAGTTTATATAAAGAGAGGTTTGCTCATAATTTTATTTAACTGCATTATGCAAGTCTTCTGATCATCGATGTAATCTTTGCAGTTGAACATGGTAGCAGGGCCACGGTCCTAAGGAGCAACCACATCTTCTTTCGCCTTCAACCAATTTTCTCCAAAAAAAAAATTTCCTCCTCTTTGCAAATTCATCTTGTCCTCTACATCTACTTTTTTTTCGAAACTCATAGAAATACATCTCAAAGAAAAAGATTGTTGTTCATCATGAACAGTGCATGCTACTGTTTATTCATAAGCTTTCTTTCTTTCCTTTCTGATCTATCATTTTGTATACCAATCCTGTCACAACTCTATTTTCTCAATTTTCTTGATTTAAGCATTGTTTTCTAACCTTGCATCCAGATTTGCTACCATGTCGATGACGAAAAATTGTTTCGGTCATTTATCATAGTTTGCTTTTATGATTTAAGAGTTGATTTCTATATTTTTGGCACTCGAAGTGCATTAATGGACTTTGTTTGATCTAAGTCTACTTGGTAGTAGTTTTGTAATGGGGTTGAGGATCTCTAAAACCGACTTTTCTACTTCTCTTTTACTTGGTTTGGGGACTCTGAAACCTCCTCTTTTACTAGTTAGAAAATCTCTAAAACTTTCCCCCATATTGGGTTTGTGAATCTCTAAAATCCAAAGCTTATCCAAGGAGGTGAATATTTGATAATTCACAGTCTTCTCTTTACAAGTCTACATTTCAATTTTGTGTCGGCTCATGATTCAATTTTCAGTTTGGCTTAAATTCAGCTTGATTTAGTTTGCAACTTTAGTATTAGCATTAGCAACTAACACTTTTGATCAACGTCTTTAGTTTTTAGAATTTATTTTAGCACTTTAGTAGTTTCAATATTTGTTTCTCATCATAACATTGTGAGTTTGAGGGATGTTAGATATAATAGGTAAGTTTGAATATGAAGTCATAAAAGTATTTGGAGTCTTCTAGAGTCTTGGTACGAGTCAATGTTAGAGGAGGATTAATTTTGTATGGAGTTTATATACGGAGAGGTTTGCTCGTGATTTTATGTAATTGTATTTTGTAATTCTTCTGAATATCAATAAAGATGTAGTCCTATGTAGTTATATAGAGTTTGTTGATTTCACCGAGAAAGGGGGATTTGCTGCTAAACCCTAATAGTACGGGGGACTTTTCTGCAATTTACCCTATTCACATACTAACCAAATCATGTACAATATTATTGTACATAACATTGTTCATTAATAGAATAAGTAGAATCCAATGCCTGTTAACAACTACTATGACTTAAAAGTGAATCTAGGGATTTTTCATTTAAAATGTGGTTGGCAAAATCAACAACAAAATAGACGGTGACATTGGTGTTGATTCCTGGAGCGATTTCCTTGTCAAAGTTTATACCTGACAATGTAGTAGGGATTCTTCACGGGTCTAAATAGTTCATCAATTCTCCCTAATGGCGACCTAGTTTCAGTGACTCCGACAATGGATCCCTCGTCGAGAGGGTTGTGCTTCTCTGTGCCCTCCAGCATGACTCTGCTACCTAATATAGATGAAATAGGTCCTATTGGCAATGTCTGGTGGTGTGGTTCCTCCGCTAACTCTTGCTAACTTCTATAAACACTCAATTGGAGGAAGAGTTAGGGGATAATCATGGCATACCTTGTCAAGAGTAAAATTGGGATCTTATCAAATATATTATGCACCCCCTTCTTCTTCTTGTTTTTTCCTTGTGTGTGTGTGTGTGTGTGTGTTTTGTTTGGGCGGGGGGGGGGGGGGGGGGGGGGGGGGGGGGGGGGGGGTTGGGGGTGTGGCAAGAACTTAGCTCTTACATCAAATTTTGAGTTGGGGTAGGAGTAAACCCAATCTTTGCCTAACTCGTCTCTAAATGCCTCTGCCCTTACTCTCCCAATGCCAGTTTGCAAACACATCCTAAGGATCTGATAGCAAAGAACAAAAGGAGTAAAAATTATAAATAAAACATGTGATGACTTCAACTCAATATAGGTTGATGAAATTGGTATTTAAATTAAAAATGCTACACCAACCCTCTCAGTTCAATAAACAATGAACAAAAGAAGGCTTATCAGCGAGCCTAACAGACCAATAATGTATGCATTTATCTGCACCAAAATTGATATTGCAGCTTATTTGAATTGGTATAATCCAATGTCTACAACAGTATATATTCCTAGAGAGACTCAGCATACTACAAAAGGTAGGATTTCCTTCTACCAGTTATCAAAAAATAATTCTGAGCACTCTACTTACATGATGAGGTATGAACACAATTGTCCCCCACCGTTATTAGAAACTCAATTTCACACATTGCCATTTCCAGTATTTACTAGTCTAAGTAGTGGAAAACAAAATCAGATGGTAAAAAGTAAGAGAGAGGACAGGAGAACAAAAAGAAAACTAAGCATCTACAGTATGCATTTGTAACTTGTAAGTCTTTGTTATTTTCTAATTTCTAAGAATGGTATTAGATAAAGATGAAGGCTAATACGAAATCCATTCTGACTAACAGTTACTCTTATCTGTTATTTATTAAATTTGAAGCAGTGCAACTGAATATTCTAAAAAATTGGTCACTCAAACAATCTGGATATAATTGGTAAATCCTTTAGTATATACAGAAAAGTCAAGGGGTGTGTGTCTTACATGACTGAAGTATAGTTGCCCCTTTCTTGAGCTCGAGAAAAGTCCGGCGGTCTTGAAGACAAAGAAGAGATTCTGAACCAAAGAATCCTCTGCATTGTATGGTTTCTGATGTTTTCCAGTGCAACAATCTAAAGCCCATTCATTATGATAATATCAGTCGGAAGAAATCTTACAACATTGAAAAAAGATAGAAAGAGTGCGCTTATTGTACTGAAATGTGTCAACATCAGTCTCCACCGATATCCAAAAAAGAAAGAAAGAAAGAAAAAGGAAAAAAAGATCAGACGAATGCTAGAAATAGGACCTGGTATAAACAACCAAAGTTGCTTTTTAGGCTCAAAGTAAAGCGCACGTAAGGTGACTCCTTATATAACTAGTAAGGACTTCAAATATTTAGCATTGACCATCCCAATGCAAAACTTTCCCTATATGTATCCGTGTTGTTGCATGCTCTTTTACAGTACCAGTAAGGTGGACCTAAGACGACTTCTTAGATAACTACTTAAGGAGTCTGCCTAATATCTAACACAAGACAATCCCAATAAGAATCTTTTCTCATACATACACCCCCACACACAAACATATTGAATGGAACTTTGGTAAAATAGTGAAAAGACATGAATGTATAGTGGAGATTGATGGTCAAGAAATACTGCAGAGTGCTCATTGTCATGTTTGGGATTTAATCATACATCAAGATGGTGGAATTAAGGAAGATGTGATTCGTAAAATCACAGTGGAATGATTAATGTGGAGAAGTGTTTCTGGTGTTTATGTGATTACAGGATATACATATAAACTGAAGATAAAATTTTAAAGAATGACTATAAGTCATGTTATGCTCTATGATCCAGAATGTTAGGTATTTAAAAAATAACATATCCAAAAATGAGTATTACAAATTGAGAATGCTAAGATGGATGGGCGGCAGATGATTAAGGGTTAAAATAAGAAATGGGCACATTTGTAGAAAGTTAAAGGTTACCCTTGTCGAGGATAAAATAAGAGAATATGTGATGTGAAACGTGTATAGGACGGAAGCAACAAGTAAATTAACTCAAAGATACGCTTCACCAACAAGAAAGATCGCTGGAAGAAATTGAATTAAAACAGATAATATTAGATTATGATATGTTGATCATGTAAGTGCTTATCAATTTCAATATTTAAAGAACTAATTAAAAACTTTTATTTTTGCAAGAAATTAAGTCTTATACGCAATAAAAAAAAAGTCAAGCAATCACAAGAGAGAAGCAGAATCGCTCGCTCACTTTTAATGCGGACAGAAGATCATGACAGATAAAGATTGGATGGTACATCTAGACTTGTAATTAAAGAGTTGATGTAATAAGAAAATACCTGAGATGATTGTAAATTTGATCTTAACTTGCTTGTTGATTGTTAGTTAATCTCTGAACTCATGCAGATGAAAACATGTATAATCGACGAAAATAGGGTCATCGAGGAGTCGAGGCGCTTATGCAGACGAGGCCAAAGTTGCTGGATGTGTGATGCGGGAGACAGGGATTTGGCGACGGAGTATTCGAAGATTTATTTGAGAAGAAGAAATTTGAAGAGGAGATAGAGGGAATAGAGATAAATAAATCAATTAGAGCATCTCACTACTAATTGAGTCTGAATAGGGCATCTGATCACTAACCGAATTTAAAATCGAGAAACTCAATAATCAAACTCAATTTGAAAGTGAAAAAACTTTCATTGATTGTTTATTGAAAAGTAAATACATGGGGACCTTTATATAGGATACAAAATTGTACCTCCTACTTCTATTTGGATTACATAATTCAACTCTCAAAAGAAATCAAAAGTCTAAAAAAGAGAAAAAAAAATATAAAAAGTAGTAATCATACTATAAATCAGATTACTAAAAACACAAAAAATAAGAAATAAAAACTATAACTCCTAATACTACTCTTATTTTACAACTCCTTTTAAAATCAAATTGTCATAGTATTCTTGGGTCTCCTTCGGTACACTTTCCGACCTTTTGAATTTGGTTTTGAATTGCGCTTCGACTTCATGATGTCAGCATCATTCTCTTCAGGTTGGAAAGAACTCGACTCCGTTAAGTTTGAAGAAGAAGAACTCTCATACTGCTCTAATATGTCAGGATCAATCTTTTGCAACTCACTTCGATTATCCACAAATCATTTGTGGTGATTTTCTTTCCATCGAACCAAATACTTACGATTCTTACTATCTTTGGTGGTGATAATTTCATCATCCGCAATTTTATCAATCTGATACACTGTATTAGGTAATATATTTGAAAGTGGTGGAAAGAGAATGTCTCTCAGAAATAAGCTCAAGGGATGGCTCATCATCAATAGGTTGTTATGATTAAAATTAGAACCCTTATAATCCACTAGATCTTCAATATTAAATGTAAAACTGATACCAAAATTTTAAAAAAGATCAATAACATAAACATTGTGTTTAGCTTCTTTAAAATTCAAAATGGACTAGCACTACGAGCATGTAGTGTCTTAACAGTTAGCAGTGGAAATTGTCCCCGACGAATCCATAACATCACATAATCACAACATTAAATGTTTCAAGTCTTCCTTACGTCGGCTTGTAGCTTGTAGTTGGCGTTACTTTGAACAATTTTATCCATAACTTTCTTTTGTAAGTCGTGTAAATGTGATACAAATGATAATGCAGAATCTGATGCTCTAATATGATCGGACATACGAATAAGGTTTATAGGTTGTCTAGGTCTAAAACCATAAAATATTCATGCGATGATTTACCTATAGTCCTATTCACAGTTGTATTGTATGTAAACTCTGCAGTGGCTAGTTTAAGATCCCAACTTTCCGTATGTTCACCAACTAACGTGCGTAATAAGTTCTCTAGACTCTTATTGACAATTTTAGTTTGGCCATCAATCTAGAGATAAAAGTAGTGAAGAATTTCAGTTTCGTGCCTAACATATGCCAAAGTTTTTCACAAGTAACTCGTGAATTTCACATCTCTATCGGACACAATTGTCTTAGGCAAATCATGTAATTTGACAACACCGTCAAAAAATTTCTTAGCAACTCTAAAAGCATCTGCAGTTCGAGAACAAGGAAGAAAATTGGCCATTTTGGAGAAACGGTCCACAACAACTAAAACAAAATCGTGTTTTCTCAAAGTTTTCTGTAAACCTAACACGAAAATTCATACTCACATCTTTCCAAGGACAATTCAGGACGGGGAGTGTACAAACTAGTATTTTGTTTTGTTATTATTAGCTATTAACAAATGTGACATTTACCAACATGTTTAGTGACATCACATTTCAAACTAGACCAATAGAACCTATACTTGATAGCTTCTATGCTCTTCTCATTCTCAAAGTGTCCAGCTAGACAACGGCATACAATTCCAAATAAGAAATTCTCTAAGAGGTTCTTGGGATACATAACTTACGGTCTATAAACAAATATCCATCATGCAGAACAAATCCATTAAGTTCTCATGTAGTTTCATCTTTTAGTTCTGCATATATCTAGTGAAAAGCAGGACATGACTTATGCTCAATTTTTAATCTCTCAAAACCATTAACTACAGTTGACATCT
>JAVJIF010010833.1:0-56089 GCA_038442645.1 Agave tequilana
TTGCAGGTATTCTTGTACTTATTTGATGCTAGAATAATTGTATTTATTGTATTTATTCCCTGTATCGAGGCTTAGGTACATAGATAAGGACATTTTCGCCTTGCGTATGTACATCACCGTAGCGTTTCCGTATCAGCAGGATCGAGACGCTACAAGAAGGGTGGCTGGGCGGCGGCCGAGGGGGATTGAGGGGGAGGTTGGGCGGCCGGGGGAAGGGGGTTGGGGATTGGGAGTGGAGGGCAGGAGAGGCTGGGGGCTGCCCAAGAGAAGGGAGTGCTCGCAGGGAGGCGGGGGAAGGGAGGGAGAGGAGGGGGAGGGTCGACTGGAGGGGGAGGGGGAGGGGGGGTCCGGGGGAGGAGGGGAGACCGCGGCGAGGGGCTTGCCGCCGTTCGTCGGGAAAAAAAGAAGAAGATAGAAGAAGGAGAGAAAAAGGAGATATGAGGATTTTTGTCATTTCATTAGGGTAAGAGAGTATTCAGACGAAGGGTTTTAGCGGGGCATCACTTTTGGGGGTGGAAATACCCATTTCGAACGATTCCCGAATTTTACTTGTTCCTTGCCGAATTCTGAATTTTGACCGTCGCCGCGGTTCAACGACGGCTGGAGAAAGAGAGAGACCATTAGCTTTTGCGAGTAAAAAGTAAAAACTAACAACCCGTCCGCTGGCGATCCGGACCTTTTTTTTGGCCGACTTAATTAGAAACACCCTCGCCCTCGCGATTTGTCTGAAAACCCTAACCCCCAAATTCCTCCACTGCGCCCCCGGCGAGGGGAGCGACGGCGATGATCAACTCTCGAGGTACATTTTAATCGTTTTTTGCTTATTTTTTCTCTTAATTTTTATCCGCCGACGTGATCTCTTCTTCTTCTTCTGCGTGTTCTCGTTTCTTGTTTCTTATCCGATTCTTCTTATTTCTTCGATTCCCCTCTTTCCTGTAATTTTACCTAATTTCTTCTAATTTTCAGAGCATTTGGCTATTTCTTATGTTCATTTATATGAAAAATAAAAAAATCATCTTATGGGTTGCAGTAAAATAGGAAATCGATGAGGACAATGAAGACGTGTACTCTTGATTTTATATAATAGCTATTTCAATTTTTAACTTATCTCCATTTATTTTGTAGTGGATTGTAAAGCGGATCGATCCTTCAAATAGTTATTTCAGCTGGTTTACAAGGGCAGTGCAAAATTCGTTGCATGGGAAGGATGACTATGAATCCGAATCACTTGCCTTTTGAAGTTGGGCAGGAGGCCGAATCAAAGTGCTTCATTGTAGGCTTTCGCAGCGCATGGTTCCGTTGTAAGGTACATCTTAGAACATTATACAGTTATCAATACTACTTTTGTTTACCCATGTAGTGACACATTTACACATTAATGTTGATGCGTGATTTTTTATATTTATTTTTGTTTTTTTTTCATTGTCATATAAATGCGCAATTTCTTTGATACGAAATCTAGCATTATACTGGATTATATGGAATCTACCCGTGTGAAAGCATACACAAAATGGCAAAACAAATGAACAGTGCAACGGTGATATCGGCTTGTTGCTGTAGCCTGTATATGTGTGGCTGGGTATTCCCAGTTGCAGAACAAACTAAGGAAAAGAAATAAAGAGTAGTGATAATTTCTGCACTTTTTCTGTAATTTCTAAGACAAAAATGGTTGGCATGATTCTCTA
The DNA here is from genome assembly GCA_038442645.1 of Agave tequilana. Lineage (NCBI taxonomy): Eukaryota > Viridiplantae > Streptophyta > Magnoliopsida > Asparagales > Asparagaceae > Agave > Agave tequilana. The sequence continues at coordinate 1,686 of JAVJIF010010833.1, forward strand.
ATTCAATCAATCAACATAAGTGTATTAGCCAAATTTGAAGAGCATCAACCAGTCATGGTTTACTGGCATTGTGCTCGGCACATCCAAGCCTCATCACCTGCACTTTCACCCTTACTTTCTGGTGTGTATAAAGAAATTTCCTGTATTAAGTTACAATAGTTAAGACTTTTGTTTTTGGATGTATGTTTGGCTAATGAAGAAGCTTTTATGTAAGCATAAGTTGATAAGCAGTGGTTTAGATAAGCTAAATTTTCTGGTTTTGTCGCTTAACTGCTTACAAAAACCCTTCTCATGTGATCTCCTGTTGTTTTCTCTCGCACGATTTCTCACTCGTCTGTCATTTCAGCAAGATGTTCCTTTAAATTTTTTTTTGTAAGTACTTAAATTTCAAATTTATCAGACACCTTAACAATTTATAGTTTCTTTTTCAAGATTTGGTTTTAGATAAGTCCTTCCTCAAAAAACTAGTCTATAAGCATATGTAATCATGAAAATGCGTTGGAAACAATGCTACCAATTCACCATTCATATGGAACCGTGATTCAGATCGTATGACCAGATTTACTCCGCGTTCTCTATCCAGATCGACAAAACTAGTGAGCCAACAAGGAATAGGAGCAAATGATTAATTGATTTAGTTTTTCCCATGCAATTTGCTCTATATTATTATTATTTTTTAATTAATTTTGTTGTTTCTGAGATTTGGAATATTGGGTAGTTTAGAGCTTGGACTTTGATTATTTAGTTTAATTAGAAATGCCATGGGGTTTTATGTTTTTTGCTAATGTTGTTGCTTACTGTTTTTTGAGTGAAGTATCAACTAGGGACTTGCAGAAGATGCAAGGTACTATTAGTATTATAATCTTGAATTTTAGGTCTTCAACTGTATATGTATGCCATATATGGTTGCGGGTATGTAAAGCATACCCATACTCTCATGTATAAATGAATGCATATTATTGAAATGACCTCAGCAAGTGCTTCCAAGTGTGTGCAAACCCAAAACCAATCTGACTAAGTCTCCCCTTCATTGTACACATACTAAAAGTACTGCACCGTGTCGTGTAGTCGTACCATGAACCAAAAAGTATCTGAATCTAGTAGTACTGGTTTCCGAAGATTTCATAAATAATTGAGCAACTTTAATTGGGAAATAGTTTTAATTATCTATCTGGTACTCTCTAGCCACACCCCACACCCCACACCCCAACACCCCTGCGGCCCGCTGCCAAGCACACACACCACAAAGAAACTCCAATATATTGAACTGTATGCATCAAAACTACCCATTGAGGCCTGGCTTGGTGGTAAAAGGGTGGGCATGGGTTGTGGAAAGTCCCAGTTTGAAGTCCTGTAACTCGAATACTCAGGGAGCATACAAGTTTATAAATGGTTCCAAGAAAAAGTTTGAAGCCAAGGTGGCACGATCAAAGACAAATGTGTAGCATTTCAATAATAAAGGGAATGCATAACAACAAAAATGACATGTTTCTTTCAAGTATTTATATTGTTGCGTGTTGAATATGACAGTTTTCTTACACCTATTTAATCAATTCTCTATTTTATAAAATATTGAATTACTATTTATCGTAGTTTGAGCCTGAATTTACTAACTACTTGCCAATCAAACACAAACAGGTAATACTTGTCGATAAGAAAGAGAATATATTAAGCAAAAATGGAATATTTCCCTCAAGTTCATATGATGTTATTTAATTGATAGAAGTAGTTTTGCTTGCATTTTAAATTACTTAAAATTTTTAGTCTATAGAAAATGTTGAATTAGGATTGATTGTATATTTTGTCGAGTTTAGAGCTACCAGCCAATCTAATGTGTACCATAATATTTTCCACTTTCTTTGTTGTACGTAATTGTTTGAAAGTAGTAAAATTTATTAGAAAACAACACAATACAATACAAAACGCGTGTCTCACCATTCCTCCAATGACTTTACTAGAAGTTAAAAGATAATGTGATAATACCAAGGAGCTTGTCTACATTTTCTTAAAGTGATTTCAAACTACTTGAAAATATAGTATTCCTCACCTTTTAGCCATTGCATATTTGGATGCATCCAAAAAACAACCACCTTATGGAGCAGGAAACATTAAAGATTCAAAACGACACCGATTTACTTTGGGTAATTGAAAGTTTTGCGTCAAGTGTATATTATATTGAATATACTGGTCAAAGGCTCATGGAACCAATTTTTTTTCTCTAATTCTCTAGGATTGAAGAAAGAAAGAAATAAAAGAAAAGAAAAGAAAGAAAAGAAAAGAAAAATATTTCAAGATGGAAAAGGAAAAACTTGCAAGGATAGGAACAAAAAAAAAACGAAAGAAAGAAAAAAAAATTTGGCAAGGAAAGAATTGGAATGAAAGAAACAAAGAAAAGAAACATTTAAAAAAAACAAGGCTGGAGAAGAAAGTGAGAAAGAAAAGAAACGAAAAAAAAAAAATGAATGAAAAAAAATGCTAGGAAAGGAATTAGGAAGAATGAAAGAAAGAAATGAGAAAAGAAGAAGAAAAGGGAAAGGGAGGGAAGAGAGAAAAAATGGGAAAAAACAAGAGAAAAAATAAAGACAAGAAAACAGGAAAAAAAGGAAGAAAAACAAAAAGAAGAGAAGAAAGAATCTAGAGGGAAAAAAAAGAAGAAAGAAATAAACAAGAAAAAATGTAGAGAAAATTTCTATGATAGGATAGGAATTAGACGAATGAAAGAAAAGAAAAACCCAAGAGAAAAAAGATAGAAAGAAAGAAAGAAAAGGAAAAAGAAAAGAACAAAACAAAGAAAAAGAAAAGGAAGTTTTTAATGGCAAAAATTAGAAAGAAAGAGAGAAATAAAAGGGCAGAAAAAACAAGAGAAAGAAACAAAAGAAAAAGTAAATGAGCATGTGAGGTTTCAAACTGCTGCTTTTTTACCAGGGCTTTAATCTCAAAGCCCATAACCAAGTAGTTAACCATCCTCTCTTAGTAAATCAATTGTAGAAAACACAACAACATTCTGCAATACATACATACATACATATCACTTATAAGCCAAGAAGCATGGACACAAACATGGGACATGATCACGATACATACACGAACACGGAACACAACAAGTTCTCAAAAAGTAGGCTATGGGACACAATGATATGACACGGGAATATGTATGTAAATGATAATAAGAGTGCATAAAATACATGCATATTCATGTTTTTGCATCCGAAATGTCATATACATACTTCAAATGTGTGTAACTTCTTACACTGGAACCTATTTAAACTTATCATAAGTTTATACAAGTTAATATTTTGATGACATTTTTTTGTTTCAGTAAAGATAGTCGTTGATACATAAAGAAAAGTAAATAAATATCTCAAATATGTAATATGAACAAAAAGTGTAAGAGAAACGTAGAACACGCATCCAAGAAGTGACTAAGCGTCCTAAATTAAAAAAGTCTAAATATGATTGAGGATAAGTCTAAGATATGTCTGAGAAGTGTCCCAGAAAGTGTCGACATCTCGTATGGGTGTCTGACATGGGTATGGTTTCATATAGAGGTACTCATTCTACATAGCTTATAAGTATATATCATGCAAACTATAATGGATTACCCAAACCATTCAACATGATCTAAATAAATCAAAATGCTCAAAGCAATCAAATTTTTTGGTATTTCTTACATGTGTATCAAGTGGCCCAAAATTGGATGCTGAAAGTGGAATGTTTCATTCATCTATGATTTATAAAGTACAAATTGAAAATCCAACCCTTGAGCCATGACCTAAATACTTCAAAATCCTCAAACACCAATTTTTGTTGGGTTTGAAACATTTTAGATGTAAAACTAAATGACTAACTACTTTTGACCGTTTGTTTTGGGATTCCTTGATGTATGGGTGAGAACACTTAAATAGTCTAAATTTACATTTGTAAGCACTATAATTCATATATATCAATTCCAATAGCGTGTATCTTCAAATTGGATGTCCACCAAAAATTGACAAACCCAAAAGGGTATTTTTGCATGAAAAAGTGACAGACCCAAAACCAACTCACTCTTTTAATATAGTATAGATGTTTTGTACTTTCCAACACTTAAAAAAAAAATCAGGGAAAATGATTTGTTTGGTTGTCATTGTCGTGGATCTGTAACTTAGAGGGGAAAGCAAGCAATGTTTCCATAAAGATAATGGACTAATCAAAGAAAGCTGCGTACTGCTTAAGGTTTAGAAAGCAGCTGAGCTAGGCTGGGGCTAGGTGGTCTGTTTAGCATTTTGGCATTTGTCAATTTATGTGTATGTGTAGATAGTTTTTATAATTAGTATATAGAATTAGATATACCTGTATCCTTTTGGCATTCCTTGCAATTGTTTACTATAGGAGCCTCTGAGTAACTGTTGCATTAACCTCACTGACTGGGCTACGGTTGATGGCCAAGGAACTTCCAGCTTTCCAGTGGACTCATAATTAAAATCTCATTTCCTATCATTGGAAAGGTCATGCCTACAACAAATTTCTTATTAGTTGTAACTTGCTCAGTTTATTAGGTGGCAATTACTACTTGATTAAGCATTCCATTAATTTTTTAAGAGACCTCTGCTATGCTATCGGGCCATGTAGATGATCCTTCAGTTCTCTGTACAAATTGCTAACCTTGAGAGCATGGTCTTATAATGAATATGCGACTACTCTTATGATCTAATAAAGAACTATTTTGATTGGCCATGTTTCAGCAACACTTGCATCTTCTCGTACCAACGGAACCTGTCGGATGCTCTTACTAATGGTATCTGCTACTGGTCGCATCAGTTGTTTAAGCTAGGTTGAAGCCTTTATGTCTGTTTCCTCTTCATGCCTGCGTTAATTTATTCTGTGTTACACAAGTGGTTTTTTAAGTTCCAATTAGTCATTTTGTGAATTGTACAACTTGTTCCCAAGGCATAGGAAGCATATACAAGCTCACTAGTTTAGGTAGGCTACATTCAAGGTGTGTAGCAGGGTTTATAGACTAAAGGTGGCCTACTGGTTCTTGGCTGACTTTAATTAACTAGAGGGCTAGGCTGCAATTGTTTCCCAAATCCTATTTCCTTTCCTTCTTGTCTCTTTGCCTCTCTAGAGCTAACCGATCCTGTATGCAAGTTCAATCTGCCATGTTGATGAGCTTAACGGGTTGTGATGGTGGGTTTGACTGCTGAGCCTACCATCTGTCAGCTTGCCTACCGTGTGTCAGTTTAAGAGATTTGAGTATTTTATTTCATTCTGTTCTATCTTAGTGGTTAACACTTGGAAACAACATAATATTTTCCCCATATATACCTGAAATCTTTGATAATTTTGTTTTTACACCTGAAATCTTTATATTTCCATTTTAACATCTAAGTTCTTTTAGGTTGGGACAAAAAACCCACCCACTCCTAGTTGTTGTTTGTTTTCTAGCGGGGAGGGTCAAAAGACCAATTTTGGCCTCAAGGGTCAATAGGCAGGGGAGATTGAAGGGGTAAGTTTGTCAATGGATTAGATAATCTGAAGTTAAAAAAAAGAATGTTCTAGACATCTTTCATATACCAGACGGAGTGGTTAACTGAAGGTGGGTTTTTGTCCCAACTTAAAAGAACTTAGGTGTCAGAATGGAAATATAAATAATTAAATATTTCAGGGGTGAAAATGAAATTATCAAGGACTTCAGCTGTCAATATGGAAAAAACTTGAGTTGGTTTCTAAAATGTATTCTTAATTTATATTTCTTTGTGTCTTCCTTGAACTTGTCTTTTATTTGGCATTTGCCTTTTTTAACTTATACATTAACTCGAGTTGGTTTCCTTTTTCCCATTGTTTTGGACGTCAGGTTTTCTAAGATATAATGCAAAACAAGCATTTGTTCTAATATCTTTTTACTGTTGCTTTATCTTGTCTTACCCCTTCCCTTTTTGAGTTCTTCTTCTACATCAACAATTTATTGACTATGGTGCATCTGTGCATTTGTGGTTCTTTTGTATCTGGCTAGTCAGGGTAGTACTTGCTGACAACATTGGCGCATATCATTTTTATTCTAATTATCTTACTATCTCTTGTCACAACATTCTACTTTAGTGAAATTCCTTTGACCTATCTTCACACCTCCCCATTCCTTTTGTGTCTTTTCCTTGAGCCCAATCTGCCATTCCCTGACGTGCATACGTAGTTTCATATCTTATATTTCCTAACTTATTTCTTGTTTTGGGGTTATTTATGATTTCAATATATTTGGCTCTTTGGTGGGTAACTTGCTTATATCTTTGTTCCTTGAACCGAATGTCTTCTCAGAAATTTTAGCTAGTTTTTCTTAGAAAACACTGTTAACAAATCTTCTTTGGGAATAAACTCATTTCAGTTACACGTGAAAAATATTTTTAGTTGTTGCCTGGGAGTTAGGAAGAGAAGATAAGGAAATAAAGTTACAATTTGAAAATATCACTGCCTTCTTATACTGAAATGTAAGATATTTGTTTTTTTTTTTAACCATTCTTTTATGTTTTGCTTTGTGGCCTCGAAACTTAATATTGTTGCTGTTCTCTTATCTACTTAATGCTCCATCTTTTTATAAAAGTGATCTCTGTGTTATATCCATCACTCTGAAAGTTGCTTTTAGTACTTAGTATCAGCTCTGATTTCATCACATACGGGAAGCTGTTATATTCAGTTAGCATTCTGGAAATGTTTTATAGAAAGCATCCATATTTCACGACTTAGAGACAAAAGTATCAGAAGTGTGTTGCTTATGTAATTTATCCCATGGGCAGCCCTTTTGAGCTGTAGCAACCATGACAAATTGGGTGGCGGACACTTGCAATAAGTGAGAAGATATTCGCTTTTCCAATTATGGGTGAGAGAGAGTATTGTTATGTCGAGTGTGTGTGTGTGTGTGTGTGTGTGTGTGTGAAAGCATTCTTATGTGTGGAATCATTACCGCCCATGTATTGGCATTAGAGGTCTTTTACAATGAATGAATAGTCTTTTGAACGGTTTCTTATCTCTGCCTGCCTTCCACTGCGTTAAATGCCTATTGTTTCGGCAATATGAAATTGATTGTTTTTTTGACTTCCTATATTTACTTATTTGATTTTGTGGACATTCATTTAAATACTTTTTTGCCCCTGAGCTCTTAAGATCTGGTGCTCTTATTCTTACTTATTGTTTCCATCAGATAAAGAGCATAAGCGTACTGAGAGGAAGTATTGGATACTACTTAGAGTTCTTTGACTTTCCAGATGAAAGTAAGTAATTATAGTCTCATTTTTATTATTTACATGAAGGCTTATGAAGTTTTTAATATAAGTTCCTTTTTTAATGTTAGGGAGCATGCTAAAATGAGTGTCATAGACAAATATAGGTATAAATCCTGAAACAGTCATGGAATTTGCTAATGGAACAGTGTAGATGGTGTAGCATGGAAGAGGGTGAAAGTAATTGCTGTAGTAGAAATTATGATGGATACTGTTAATATATACCGCTGATTAAGTGTCACAGATGAGATAGTTAATACTGAGTTATTTTAGTTGATAGGTTAGCTAGGGAACCTTGCCTTCTCTTCAGCTGTAAACCAGCATTATCTAAATGTGATGCTAATTTGCTTACTGCTGAAATAAGAAAATATTATCTTAAATTTCTATCTGACAGTATTAATATTTACTTGCATGTGGAAATGCACTCACTAGACCCAGGTTTGGTAAACATATAAAACGCAAATACTCTAGTTATATCAAGGTAATAAAAGTCCAAACCAGCATGGTTATTTGACACTTCCATAGTTTTTAGCTCCAAGCTCAAAGGCTCTAATCAATTCATATAAATGCTGTCAGAATTCGGTACTGGATAAAGATGTACGGGCCGCAGTATGCTCATTTCTAATTTCCTGCAGAAGTTCTTTGGACAGTTGTAACTTAAAACTGGTTTGTTCACATGCCATGCCTAAGGTGTCTTGCATTGTTAGGCTTTCTCACCATACTACTAATAGTTTGTTTGAAGTTCATAACAATTTTGATATTATATGTTGGTCAATTTTGCTGATCATGCAATGTCTCAAGTATTATAATTTCAATCTTTGGCAAATCATTATACTTAATTTCTCTTTCTGGAGTTCTTTTCTCATTTGTGTTATACTTTGTTTATAATATAAATAACAGTAAAAAGACAGTTCCTACAACATGTTCCAATTTTGTTGTCATAAAATTTATTGTGGGAAGCCATCTGAAAATCCTTCAAGACATTCATTGACCAAAATTACAGTCTCTATGTTTCCTTTCCATGGATACTGGATGTAAGATGGCCTATTCTACTCCTTTTCCTGCGTACGTCATGAACGTGATGAACTTCTAGAGTTGGGGGAGCACCTAATGCTTGTTCCTCTAGGATAGCATTTTGACATCAAAGAGGGTTCTGTGGTGTGGCTAATTTTCCATAAGCAAGTTTTGAATCCCTCCTTGCTGTCAGTGCCGGACTTAATATGCTGAAGCACTGAAGCTGCAAGGCATGCTTGATACTAGCTATGATGCTTCTAACAAAAATACAAGCTGCATAGACTAAAATTTACGGGCTATCTTTTGTGGAAACAGATGTGGAAATGCGGTGTCAGACGCAGTAATTCTCCAAAATCTAGACATGAGGACACTGCTACATATGCATATTCTGAATATACGTATATTTAACATATATAAATATATCTATTGGGTTTTATACATATGAAGGAATGTAAAATAGTATTGCCTGTCTTACTAGTTGGTTTGAAACCTTTTAGGTTAAAAGCCATAGTACTAATAAAGCAGTGAGACTACTGTACCGGATCCCTACTACAGGCCAAGCAGCCATGGAGAAATGCAAGGAAGGAGAATTATTGAAAGGAGGACAGTGGGGGATCAATTGGCGAAAATAACCATGAACAACTACTATATTATAAGTCTCTCTTCTTCTTGATTGAACCTATAACCTTCATTAACAGACTCGTTTTCAGTGGTTGGCTGATTAAGCTACGGGTTACTAAGTAACCAGATAGCACTAAAGAGGGAGACAAGGATACATCGGTACACTAACATGTGCAATGGATGCTAAGGATGTTGTGTTTTGCGTGTAAAACAATCATGAAGTTGGAAGTACTGGATAAAGTAAAAGGATCCCTAAGATAATTAGGTTTTGTCAAAAAAGGGGCATAATATATTTGGTCTTTTTATGTTCTCTTGAGATGAATAAAGGTCCAAACATTTGTAAGTATTGGACACGTATCAGTTGAGAGATGCGTCTAACTGTGTTGGATACTTGGATACACCAATTTTAGGTTGGGGGGACGCCCTACATATCACAGCTTAAGGATAATGCTGGATATGAGATGTCCTACCTGATTTTTTTTGCTGGACATGCAGGAAACTCCAAAATTTTGGAGTGAGGAATAACTCTTGGCTCGAAAAGGTTTTATCCACTGGCCAATTTGCACCAATCAGGTTGATGACTATTCGCTGTCATCACTTTATACACGAAGTTCAATGCGTGTTTGATAACATCTGTTTTTTTCCTTACAAAAATGGGATTGCATAATGGTCCATGCTGTATATTAAATTTGGTATAATACAGATTTGTTGCCGTAGAACATTTAATCTTCGCCATCCATTGTGCTGCAGTTTTCCAAGTAAACTTTGACGGGCACAACACGCTCTGAAATATCTAGAACTTAAACCTACAAAACTTATACTGTCAAGTTAATGGAAAAGCACTTTATTACAGTGCAAGCACTGTCTAGAATAGCTTTACCGACTTGTATTTATGAATAAATTATCCAGAGACTTGCCCTTTACCCTTAATAACATTCCATGGATGGACCCAAAAACACCCTTGCATTATTCTTTTTATGTATGTCATACATAGACCCAATAGCCAATATAACAAGCAGATGCGGTTTGCCTGATTTGTAGTAAAGGAGGATGATTTGGTTGGCTAACATTGTTGGACACCTCACATCTAATTGATTTCTATCAGGCATAATTTTGCATGTTCTCATTATACAGACTGTTATGAACGATGCGAAAACTAAAAAAAATGATTCTTCGTTTACAATCTCAACCAGTATGCAAGAATTATCCACTAGATTGTTCCTAAACTGCTGTAGCCTGCTGTGTGCTTTAATTTGTTGTGAAAAGACTATATGTTCCACACTTCACCAAAGAGACAGATTGCACAAACCATAAAACAATAAATCAATTATATCAATTTGATAGACATGCCCGATCCGGCGTAATTCTCTTTTGGTTCATGTAGCCTACCCCAAATACTTGGGACAAATGGCTTAGTTGTTGTTGTTGTTGTCTGTCAATTTGATAGAGACAAACTTCACTAGTCAGCCTCTACATGTATTATCCTTTTTTTTTTCCCCTCTTCAAGGTATTACTTTGGGGTTTTACTAAGAAATTTGCGAGGACGCGGAAGAAGTGTCCGAACAGTTCAAATTTGCTAATGTTTGTGTTGGGATGGAAACACAGAGTGAGAGTGTATTCTGTCTATCTATTCATCTAGGTATCATCAATTAGCCAATAAGGCTTGGAACTTTGCTGCTATTGCTTCCCACATTTATTAATTATTAGAGGAAAAAAGAGCTATGTTTGAGGACAATTTTCTAAGTTCCAGTCCCCTCTTATAGATTTGAAAATGATTTCACTGAGATAATGTCTCTTTCAACTCCAATGCAAATGAAACTTTGAGACGCATTTCCCTCACAGTTTTTTTTGGGCTTTATTAGTCATCCATTTAATACCAAGACCCATCTCCACCTTCTGCCTGTAAAGTTAAAAATCAGCATGGTCTCTGTTCCAATTAAAATTGCAAAAAGGGATTCTAATAGTTTTGGAACTTTAGGTATTTTTGTTGGGATGGATCTTTTTTCTTTCCTTTACTTTTTATTATGAAAATGAAATAATTTATTTGTATTCTCTTTTGAGTTTTAGGTTCCCTTTCTCTTTTCAGTATTTTTTTTATTGAAGCCTGATTAATTCTGTGTCAGTTTTTCGGTTGCGTTGCGTGGTAGCAATCGCTTTTTTCCTACCTAGGACATTATATAGCTTATACTTAATTCCTGTCAGGCCCCAAAAATTTCTTCCCAGACGAGAGATTAGAGAGCCCGACAAATGGTCACAACTTCTTCCCTTTCAAGGGAATTGTAAGACCTAAACTTATCACCTATAATAGTACAATATTTTCTTCTTCAAAAGAGGACTTTTATATACCATCATATTTACATCGTTTTTACATTGTTGGAGCTTGGCAACAATTGCCCAATATAATGGGGCTGTTTTTTTGGACGAAAAAGCCATAAAGGCCGTAATTTGTAAATAACTTACAGCCCAATTATAACTACAGTGTTTGTTTAGATCGTAATTCGTAAAAGACTTACGCAACCCAACTACCACACACTTGCAGCCCAATTATCACTCACTTATAACTCACTTACAATTAATTTTGTGGTCATGCAAATTTGTATTATTTTTTATATTAATATTAATTTTTTAATATTTAGTATTTTTAATATTTATTTGCAATATTTAAATTTTTTAAATTACCAAATACTTAATTCTGTGGTCAACTGTTTCACTTACGACTTACACATCATGACAACCAAACACCATAAAACACAATACGCTTTCTCACTTACAACTTTACATTATCAACGAAACACCGTAAACTTACATGCATGTAACTCATTTACAACCGTAAAAGAGTTTACCAATTATGACTTACGAATTACGGTTAATTACGACAACCAAACAGACCAAATGTTTAAACTGCTACCCCCCAAAAGGTAATATATTAATATTACAGGCCAAAAATTTGTACATTTCATGCACGTAATATCCTCTAACTAAAACATCAAAGCTATATGTACGGCCCCCATGCTAATAACACTAGCTACTTAAAAATGACGGGGCTAAACCAAACTAGAAGCACCTAGATTTTAGTAGAGATGTAAAATTTGGGATGAGCTACCTCGCCCAATAATTTGAGGATAGTGCTAAGTAAATTACTTTGTTTGAAAATGACAAACAAAATAAGAGTACATGTTAATAATAATTAAATGTTTAGAGAACTCCATGAACAATGATACTCAACATTTTCAAAAATAATACCCTAAGGCTTATACATGTAATTCACTATTAATACAAGAATCAATTAACCAATGTACCACGTTCATGATGATTGTGCACATAAAGAATTAGACAAGATCATGACCCAATGGGGGGTCAACAGCTTGACCCACAGTTGACGTATGGTGCCTAGGTGCCAACGCGTCAAATGTATTTACCATATCTATATGTGCTTGCCAATTTCGGGTATGGTTCGGTAAGGAAGTACTTATAATGCCAAAATCGAATATGAATACAGGTCATATAAGGAAAACAAATATGGTTATAGATTGCTAAACAGATGCCATTATATCACCATTCATTTTAACTAACAAGTTACTTTCAATTTCACTTGTCCAAACTAAGGAGTTACCTAACATAAATTACCCATCAGGACATGTGACAAACAAAATGTATACATATGAGTATATGATACATACCATGCAAGAATAACAAACAATTATTCATTTTTTTTTCATGAACTAATTATGTATAATGAGTTAGAAAGGCTCGGTATTAGGGGAGCTTTGGATACGGATCAAATATGGCATTTATCTGTTTTCCAATCACAGATTGGATACAAATACGAATATGAATATAGTTCGTTAAGAAAAAAGTTCGGTAAGAAAAACTCATATCTGTGTCGACAACTGATAAGGCTATGACTCTAGATCGGATTGGATATATCTGTATCCGTTTGCACCTCTAATGGTACTCCACTAGTCATGCCTAGTTGTGAGGCAAATAATCAAGCACTACAACATTGCCAACTTTCATGACATATGGCTTGCTTAATTCCATGGGTATACCAATATGTGTGGATGAAGGAATGCAACATTTCCAACTTTCATGATGCGTGACTGCTTAATTGCATCCATGTCCAATTTTTCTTCTGCTTAATAGAATAGTAGAGAGAATGGTGAAGGGGGTGAGGTCAGAGCCAACACATTTTTCTTCGTGTGTAAATGGACACGTGTCCAATAGGACCACCAATGAGACATGTGTCCCAAGGCTAATAGGCTAATAGTAATGGTTCAATCAAAGAGCCCCCTTAACATTCCTTTTTTTTCTTTCTAGTTTTCAGCCCAAACAAAAAAAACCCTTTCGTACTCATGATGCTCCTTAGTTAAATTGATTAGTTATATATATATATATGTATGTATGCATGTATATATATAACTAATCAAATCTGGATATGAAACTCCAGATAGCGCATCTGAAACTTCAATCTCCCTATCACTATTTCATGATCCGACCGCTCATTATTATTTTCATATTCTTGATGTATAAGATGAAAATCATGATGTTTGGACTTCATTTACTCATGTAAATGATTGAAAATTTAACGGGTTTTCAGCAATAGAATAGATAACCATTAGATCAATGATTAAATGAATTTCAAATCATGTGATTTTTATATATATACATCTTAGAACATGAATATTATAATGTGCGGTTGAATCGTGAAAAAATGATAGGGAGATTGGAGTTTAACTTAGATGTCATTTGAAACTTCTTAGATGGCGCATCAAAACTCATTTGAAACTTCTTAGGTGACGCATCAAAACTCTAATTTTCCTGTCATTTTTCACGATCTGACCACATATTGTGATATTCATGTCTAAGATGTATACAAATAAAATTTCATATAGTTTGGACTTCATTTACTCATGTATCAAATAGTTGAAAAATAAATAGTTTTTTTGCAATAGAACAGATGCAATAATTAGATCAATGATTAAATGAAGTCCAAACCACATGATTTTTATGTATGTACATCTTAAAACACGAAGATCATAATAAGCAGTCGAATCGTGAAACAACGATAAGGACATTGGAGTTTTGATGGGCCATCTGAGGCATCTGAGGTGCATATTTCTCATATATATATGATTTTTTTATTCACCATTTTTTGGGACATTACTGTTTACTCATAATGCAGACCATGCTTTGTGAACAATATGGCAACTGTATGCAAGAGATAATTGTGAAATGAAGCGGACTCAATGTACTATATTATTAGTTGGCTTCCTTGGATATATAAATACACACACACACACACATATACACATATATAATATAAAGAGAGAGAGACTTGTGTCCTTCCAAAGGATTTGAGACCAAATCCTTCAGCTCAAATACAACTCTCCAACATTCGAATACAAGATCCACTCCGTTGAAATTGATCTATATTATTTCAAGTATTTATAAACCAAAAATCATTGTTTTGAATACTTTTTGTCCATCCATCAAGCGGCGCAAAATGGATGGCCAAAAGTAGTTAGTTGGTTAGATCTATGTCTTTAGATATATAAGTTCTCCATCCGACCGCTTAATTATGTTCTAAACATTTAAAAACCCCTACAAATCAATTTTTGTTAGGTTTCAAATGTTCTACACAGTTAAACTAATCAACTCACTATTTGGGCCATTCGTTTTTCTCTTACTTGATGCATGAGAAAATATTGAAAACAATTGATTTTTGGGTTATAGATGCTTGAAATAATATAGATTAACTTCAACAGAGTGGATTTTGTATTCAAATGTCGGATGTTGGTATTTGAGTGGGAAAGACTCGGCCTCAAATCATTTTGGAAGGTCACAAGTCTTATCTCTCTATCTAAAAAATATATATAGATAGACTTGTGTAGTTTCGGAAGAATTCAAGCCCGAATCCTTCCCACTTAAATACAGCTATATATCATCTGACTACAAGATATATTCCATTGAAGTTGATTTATATTAGTATTAATAAACCGAAAATCAAGTATTTTAAATACTTTTTGCCTATGCATCAAGTAAGGAAAAAACGGACGACCTAAATAGTGAGTTGGTTAGTTTAACGGTGTAGAACATTTGAAACCTAACAAAAATTGGCTTGTAAGGGTTTTTAAATGTTTAGATCATGATTAAATGGCTGAATTGAGAATTTATATGTCTAAAGACATAGATCTAACCAACTCATTACTTTCGGCCGTTAATTTTGCGCCGCTTGATGGATGGGCAAAAAGTATTCAAAACACTTAGTTTTTAATTTTTTAGTTACTTTAAATAATATAGATTAACTTTAACAGAGTGGATCTTGTATTTGAATGTCAGATGTTGGTATTTGAGTGGGAAGGATTTGAGCTCGAATCCTTCCGGAACTACACAAGTCTATCTCTCTCTCTCTCTACACACACACACACACTGACGTCCATCCGGGTATCCGAGGCCGCTTAGCGCACCCAAACTAATTCCATAGGGCATGTGCACTCTGTTCTGGGAAGTTTTCCTACATAGGCTGGGTAATCGCGGGAATAAATTCCCGGGGGTAAATGCTCGTCAAGGGATTTGAACCGGCGACCAGCTGGGGAGCAAACCCATGATCAAACCAGTCAAGTGCCCGCTTGAGGACTTCCTTGGAGATATATTATATATATATATATATATATATATATATATATATATATATATATATATATATAATATTAATATTGTTTGTTCTAGGTCTAGCATTCTTCTGCAACTCAGTGTATCATATACAACTTCTGTTTGTTTTAGATGGCTAAGTAGTAACTACTCAGAAAAAGTTACGTTGTTCTGGTAAATTTGTTCCACTTTTAGCTGACAGATGCTATCTTTTTCTTGTCCTACCATTTAAAATGATGGCCAACTATAACCCATTTTGGGTTCATTTGTTGCAACTTGATGTTTACAGAAGTATCATGGACAAAATTGTATCAGAAGCCCCCAGCACATTCTAAATCATATGGGAAGAGTAAACCGGAACTTATGCTGCGCCCATTGTTTCCTCCTTACTTTCGTGAAAGCGAACACCCTGACTTATATCCAGCATCTGATGTAGTAGCTATAGTTGAGGATGATTGGGAAGTGGGAGATTTGGTTGATTGGTGGTTTGATGGTTGTTTCTGGTCCGGAAGAGTGAGCCAGTTATTGGGGAATGATAAAGTGAAGGTATTATTTTAGCTCAAATCTATTAA
This sequence comes from Agave tequilana, assembly GCA_038442645.1. NCBI lineage: Eukaryota > Viridiplantae > Streptophyta > Magnoliopsida > Asparagales > Asparagaceae > Agave > Agave tequilana. Next base: position 17,797 of record JAVJIF010010833.1, read on the forward strand.
TACATTTAGTTACTGAACTTTTGATGTATTATTTTGCTTGCATATTGTTTTCTATTTCACTGCATGTCAACTTCAAGGAGATGCTCCAACTGACATTAAGCAGTTTCCAGATGTTATGCCTCTCTAAATGTCCAGTCTTGGTGATCAACATCTGGATTCTTTCACGTATTGTGAGACACCATGATGGTCAATTTAAATCTGTCAATTGTAACTTTAAAATGTCACATGTTGTTCTTTTAAAGCTATGGTTGAATATGTTAGCTCCATCTGTTTAATTCTTCATACTGTTTCTTTTGGAAATTCTTATTAATTTATGAGTGACAACTAACTAATTGCTGAGATTAAATTTCATCCAACGATGGATCAGTCTAGCTTAAGGTTTGTTTGGTTTAATCTAGTTGGAGCTACAGTGTGACTCCAACCACATGTAGTTTTCATTCTTGCAGTTAGAGCTCATGTTGTTTGAGTTGATCCTGCAGCTGCAACTCCAACAGTAGCAGATGGCAAACATGTGTTTGTTTATTGCATGAAGAAGTATTATTAGACGAGAGCCAATGGTGTGGCAGCCTTTTGCCCCTTAGTTAAGAGTCGTCCTAGTAAAGTAGCATTTTCCTAGGCGCAATTTATTCAATTTCCTTCATGTTCATATTTATATTCTTTGTGGTTGGACAAACATTATACCAGTCATATTTGCAAATTTTGAAGCAATTTCGATTTGAAAATGGGGCCTTCTTTTCTTCAGGTTCTTTTTTACATCTAACATCTTAAATACTGTTTTAATCCTTTTAGATTTCCACATTTACTTTTTAGATGCTAGCACATTTTTGCACATCCTAGATGAACTGCACATCCAAATGACAACATCAACATTAAAATTTGAAAGTAACCTAGTCTAGGCATTTATTTGCATAGTTTCTTCTGTATTTTAGTAATGTTGGTTGTTTTTTATTTCTGACCTAAATGTTGCTTTGATTCTTTCTTCATTTACATTTTAGTAGCTAGCACATCAAGTGGAAGAAGTTGCCTTATTTTATTGAAGAAACCTTAACCCTGTTTAGTCTTTGTGCATCCTAGATCAACTGCACATCGAAATGACTGAAACATCACCTTTTAAACTTGAAAGAACCGAAGTCTAGGCCTTTATTTGTGATAATTCCATCTTCATATATTTTAGTAACCTTGCATTAGGGCAATTCATTGTCCTTTCTTCCACCATAATATGATGTAGTGTTGTGATAGACACCACAAAACAATAAGAGTAACTGCGGAAGCACCTACCGTAGGAAGCAATATATCTTGATCACCACAAGAGGAAGAACACAAATCAAGAAACACAACATTTGAGGAAAGAGGGGGATAAATCTTATTAGCTTGAGAAGTAATATAAAGGATCTCTCTAGGATCTCTCAAACTCTCAATATAAGGTGAAAATCTTTCTATGCAGCTCACTTTCTAAAACCCACAATCTTAGGAGTTATATTAGTATCTAAAATAAATCTAAACCTTTCAAATCTTCAGCAAAATCATTCTTGCCATCCAATCAATCGCCCTTAGATGTAAGGATTCAGAAACCCTTTCAAAATCTCAATTAGAAATCAATTCGGAATATGAAAATTCCCGCAGCTCCTGTCAGCTGTCGACACTAAGACATGTTGAGTTATTATTGGGTTTGTGATCGATCTCTTGTCGAAAGTCTTCGACATGCACTGCCACCTGTCGACAGCTGAATGTTGACAGACTGAGATGTTCTCAGTTTCTGTTGGCTCGCGGTCGATCGCCTATTAACCGTCCTGGCTTAGTTGTCTAACATCCATCTGCTGCTGTCCACAGACGACAGACTGTGCACATTTCTGGCTGCTGAATCTTCTAGAATCTCTTCAACTTTGTCGCGTAGTCTTCTTCAATGAATGTGAGTTACCCAAAATACTAACAATCTCCACTTTGACTCATATGCCATGAGTCCCTTGTAGAAATTGGCCTCCACACTGTCATAAGCTTCTTCCACTTTTGTGACTTCACACGACTCCCTCCCAAGAGCCTTTTCTCCACCCTATCTTTGGAGAACATCGATGAAGTTCATGGATGCTCTGGACTTCTCCACCGAGATGGTCTTTGTCATCATGTCTGCTGGATTTTTCTTCGTACTGATTTTCACCAAGTCAATAACTTTTTCTACTATAACTTAATGACGTATCTTGTGATACCTCACATCAATGTGCTTTATCTGCTTGTGATACCTGTGATCCTTAGCGAGATGTAATCACACTCTGACTGACATAGCAGACGTGAACTGATTCTGTATGATGCCAAATGTACCGACTGATCTTCTTAACTACAAGGCTTCCTTTGATGCCTCAATTGCAGTCATGTACTCCGCCTCTGTTGTTGAAACCGCCATGATGTCTTGCAACTCTGCCTTCTAACTAACAACACACTGAGCTGCTGTGAATACATAACCCATCGTAAATCTTTGCTGATCAAGATCTCTTGCATAATGTGCATCAACATATGCTTGTAACACCTTAGGCTTCCCTGTTTTCAACCTCTGAAATGCGAAGCCTAATCTTGCAGTCTCTTGTAGATATAGCACCGACTTAATTGCTTCCCAGTGTTGCCTTTCTAGATTCGACATGAACCGACTTACTGTACTAACTGTATAGGCTAAGTCAGGCCTAGTATAGACCATAGCATACATCAGTGATCTCACCGCACTAGCATATGGTACTTGAGACATCTCATCCTTCCCTTGTGAGTTTGGATACTAACTGAAGGATAACCTGAAGTGACTTGTTAAAAGAGTAGTGACTTTGCCTGTACTCCTGTCTCGACCGATCTTTATACCTAAAGATCTTCTTGGCTTCTCTCAAATCTTTCATGTCGAACTTCTTAACCTGAGCTTTAAGATTCTGAATGTCTTATTTTAAGCAACAATTAGCATATAATCCATATACAGAAACAAATATGTGAGACCATCATGCACTGCTTGAAATAAACACAATTGTCATACTCACATCAGGTATAGTTGACCTTGATCATAAATGAGTCGAACCGCTTGTACCATTGTCTGAGAGACTGCTTTAGCTCATAAAGGGACTTCTTGAGAAGACACACATCGTTTTCCCGACCTTCCTGAATAAACCCTTCAGGTTGCTTCATGCATATCAGTGTTCTAAATATCCCCGATATAACCCCGATATTGCGCCGATATGGCGTTTACGGCACCTAGCCGCAATGATTTGGCACATCCAAACCGATACAGCGTTTTTCATCCAAATCGCCAATAAATAGGCATGGACCCGATATATCTGCCGCAATTTTCGCGATTTTGGACCCGATATAGTATTTTACACCCAATTTCTAGGTTAGGTATTTAGGTAATTCGAGTGATGTGGCAATGTGACATTTTTGAAGATTCTACACTTGGGTAGTGATTATGGATTCACAGGCTTAATGCAAGTTATCGAGTTAAGTATATCTTAAACATATAAGTATGATGTTTTATGTATATTTATATAATTTATGCATATATTGTCTTATTGAGATGCGATTTAAGGCAAGAAGATATGTATATTACAGTCCGATTTTGACATCCGATTTTTGAAATATCCCCGATATATCCCCGATATGTCCTCATCTCCGATAAATTTTTCCGGCCGATGTAGCCGCTGTGACCGCCATTTAGAACACTATGCATATCCTCTCCTCTAGCTCATCCTACAGAAATGTTGTTTTCACATCCAACTGCTCCAACTCTAGATCACCTTGAGCCACAATTGCCATCAACAACTGTTTAGATGTATGCTTGACTACAAGAGAGAAAATCTTACTGAAGTCAATACTCTCCTTCTGAGAATACTCTTTGGCAACTAGTTGCCTGCTTATTGTCCTTTCGAAAGATCTAACTGCAACCTATTGCTTTAGAACTCATTGGTAGATTCACCAAATCTCATGGTTGATTCATCTCCAAAGACTCCATCTCCTTTTCCATGGCTATAGCCTATTTGTCACTGTCATCCGTCTCGATTGTCTCCTTGTAACTGCTAGGATCTCCAGCTTTCGTTACTAATATAAGAGACTTGGTCCTCATCCCGGCCATATTTGATTGGTGGTATTGAAACTCTATCTGACCGCCTCAACTAGGGATGCAATCAGATCAGATACGAATCAGATATTGCCTTTACCATATTCGTATTCGTACACAAACTTTGGATACGGATACAGATATTGGCGGATGTGAAAAATGATATCCGTATCTGGCAAAATCGGATATCAGATCGGATATTAGCAGATCAGATGCAGATACTAATCGGATATGTAAAACGGGTATGATAATGGATAAAGTAAACGGATACACGTATATTATTTTTTATCTCATAAAAAATAATATAAAATGCAATATAAACTATGATATTATAAATCGAATAAATTGAGGAGAGCAAGGAAAAAGAAACTTTACTCGAAATTAAAATAAAACTATATGCTTTACGTCCTTTCCCCACTCAGTTTGAGTCAAACTTTGAGATCAAGATCAATATGCTCTGATCTAGATTGAGCGGAGCTCCCTAAACTTCTTTCAGAATGTAAATTATGTAACAAAAAAGAATCATATGAAAAACCATTCTGCAAGCCAATTTCTTTTCTTCCAGGACTACTATTGGTTAACTCAGTTTGAGCATATGAAGCAAAATTTGTCACTGAAACAGAAAAACTCCAATGCTGACCTGAATTAAAGGACACAACCGTGTTTTCAGCATTTCTTCAAACATGTTGTGAGCATTGAGCGTTCTGGTGTCCTTGTAAAACTATTTGTATGTAGCATAAATAACAAAACAACTTAAAATAAGAATAAAGAAAGAATACATGTGCAGAATAATATGCATTGCTATAATTAAGAACACCAGATACCTTTTGCATTAGTTTGAAATAAATCATCTTGCAAACATATTGCATCAAAAAATTAGGGACGGAACTTTCATCGTTTTGGAATCAAGGAAAACCCATCACAAATCTAGCCTCGAATCACCCAAAAAGGAGGTTTTTTTTGAAAGGTTAATAAGGAAACTTACAGAGGGTGGAGGGAGAGAGAGAGCCATTGACATATTGGAGTCTTGAGAGCATTGCAATTAGAAGATGGAGTCGGGGAAACAAAAATAATATCTTAAGAAAAATGAGTTTTGATAAATGGACAAAACTTATCAAAGATGGATTCGATCTTGCTCTCTAAACTCACTATGTCAAAAGGATCTGCAAGCAAGTTGGAGAGAGGCTGAGGGGAACAAAAAAAGGAAGAGGGGAAGGGGAGTAGAACAACGCAACAAGAGGTCGAATCCAATTGGGTCGTATCAAACCCAAATATATTAGTATACTTGCAGATATCCGAATCTGACTTGGAGAATCCTATCTGCGTCCGTATCCATGTCCAATAACAGATCATTTGAATCCACATCTGAATTCATTGGATGCAAAAAAAGACATCCAAATTCGCATGGCTAGCGGATTCGGATGCGGATATCCGACGGATATCCGCATCCAATTGCACCCGTAGCCTCGACGGTCTAGGTTGCACATGTTGCTCTAGACTAGCTTACTGTCTGTCTCCATCTGAATCTGAAGAGTCTTCATCTGACTCGACGAGTTTGCTGGGATCATCTAAAAACTCAAACTCCTTACTTTGAGAATCTACTGAACTGTCTACAACTCCACCTTGCTCTTTGTCCTCTGTCTTTGACTTTTCTTACAACATTGATTCTTCATCACAGACCACATCTCTGCTAATAAAGGCACTCTTCTTCTGTGGATCCTAAAACCTGTATGTCTTGGTTCTCCAGGTAAAATCGATGAGGTAACACTTCTTGGACTTGGACTTCAGCTTGTTACTCTTTGACTATCAACCAAACTGTATGCTGGACAACTGAATTTGCGTCAGGTTGAATAGTCCACTGACTCTCCTTACCATATCTCTTCTGGGATCTGAAGATTAACGACTGTAGATGGTCACCTGTTCACTAAATAACTCACTGCCTCTTCTTAAAAACCTTCTGACATGTCAGTATGTAACCTCATACTGCGGGCACGCTCTATAAGTGTTCGATTCATGTGCTATGCTATTCCATTTTGTTCTGGTCACCCTAGAATACTTTGCTGGCGTTCTTTACCTTCACTAGCTAAGTACTCCTTAATTTCGAGGATGTATACTCATCGCTATTGTTTGACTTCAAGAACTTCACCTTTCGCCTTTTCTGATTCTCCACCTTAGCTTTCCACTCATTGAACTTCTGAAATACCTCTGATTTCTACTTTAAGAAGTACACCCATACCTTTCAGGAGAAATCATCTATAAAAGTAACATAATAACATGCAACCCCAATGGATGCAACTGACGAAGGTCCTCACATGTTCGTGTGTACAAGATCCAACAAGCCCTTAGTTTTGTGCACTGAGGTAGTAAAAACTACTCTCAACTGTCTGCCCATGATGCAAAACTTATATAGGTTGAGTTTGCAGTGTTTAATGCCTGGTAAAACTCTTTTGCTGTGGAGGGCTCGAAGTCCTCGCTCGCTTATTTGTCCAAGCGCATGTGCCAAAGTCTTATAGTGTTATCCTTCTCTATTGTTACGGAAGCATTACCAAGCACCACACTTTCAATCACCTTGTACAAGTTCGTCGTACGCTCTGATTTGAGGATCGTCATGGAACCCTTAGTGACTTTTAGAGCTTTATCCGTACCTGTGAACTTGTATTAGCTTCCAAAGCTCCCAACGAGAGAAGATTTTTTCTCAGGTCTGGAACGTGTCTCACGTCCTTGAGTGTTCGCACCTGTTCGTTAAACATCTTCATGCGGATACTGCCTATTCCAACTCTTGCATGCATCACCGTTACCCGTCAGGACTATGCCTCCTTCAAAAGGCTCATATGTGCTGAACCACTCCTTCCTTGGCGCATGTGGTGTGTGAACCAAACGTCACATGGTTCTTCAACTGCTTCCTCGACTACGTTGGCTTGATTCTATTATTTCTCACTGGTACTAGCTCCATCAGCTCCTGGACCACCCTTTTTCTTTTGCTCTCTTTATACTTGAAGCAATTCTTCTTCATGTGCCCTGACTGTTTGCAGTAGTAGCAATCATTGTTTTCACTAAAAGCTTTGGTACCTTTCTTGGGTCCTCTACTATGTGATCTCCCCTCTGCTTTTTGACTACCAATCCTGAGGCCTTTGTAGAATTTGTCTTCTTCATCGACTCGTTCTGAAGCATCTGCCGACATTTTCCAACTCTAAGGTCTCCTTCTTTTCCATACATGATGGTGGCCACCAAGTGATCATAATTTGGTGGAAAGAGAAGTCAGCAACAGAAGAGCTTTGTCTTCCTCTTCTAGTTTCACCTCCAGTGCCAACAGGTCGCTTAAAATCCAATTGAACGCATTGAGATGCTGTAGAGCCGGTGTTTCTTCCTTCATGCGAAGACTGTACAACTGCTCCCTCAAGAAAAGTTTGTTGGATAAACTCTTCGTTATGTAGAGACTCTTCAGCTTACACTATAAAGCTGAAGTTGTTTTCTCGTTCATTACATTGTAAAAAATTTCATATGATAAGCATAATATAATAGTGGCATTGGCTCGAACATCGAGATCCATTCACTCGTTGTCCTTCTTCTTGGACGGCTTCTTCTCAACACCATGCAGGGCCTTGTGAGTGCCTTCCTTTACGAGTAACATCGTTACAAGCATTTTCTACAACAGAAAGTTATTTTTTCCGTCGAATTTCTCCACCTCGAACTTTATTGTGATCGTCTTGCTAGCCATCGCTCTGATACCAATTGTTGTGATAGACACCACCAAACAATAAGAGGAACTGCGGAAGCACCGAGAGACCCATCGTAGCAAGAAATATATCTTGATTACCACAAGAGGAAAAATACAAATTAAGGAACACAAGATTTGTGGAAAGAAAGGAGAAAATCTTATTAACTTGAGAAGCAATACAAGAGTTTAAAAGATCTCTCTAGGATCTTTCAAACTCTCAACACAAGGTGGAAAATCTCTCTAACAAGCTCACTTTCTAAAATTCACTACTCTAGGGTTTTATAAACATCTAGAATAAATATAGATATTTAAATCTTCAACAAAACCACCATAGCCATCCAATCAACCGCCCTTTGAAGGAAGAATTCAGAGACTCTTTCAAAATCTCAATAGAAAATCAACTCAGAATCTGAAAATTCCCGCAATTATTGATAAATTGAGACACATTGAGTTACTGTTGCATCTGCGGTTGATCTCCTTTCGAAAGCCTTCGATAGACGCCGCTACCTATCGACAGCTGCGTGTCAGTTGTTGATAGATTGAGGTGTCCTTAGTCTCTGTTGGTTCTCGGTCGACCGCCTATCGATCATCATGGCTTAGCTGTCGATAACTATCTGCTACTGTCAACAGACTGAGCCTGTGCATGCCTGTGCACGTTTCTGGCTGCTTTCTCAACCTTGTCGCGTAGTCTTCACAGGACAAGGTTGAGTCTGAGGACATTTGCTGGAATGGATGTAAGGCATCCAAAATACCAACATATAGGGATGCTAGAACTGAAATCACCTCTTTGTTTTATCATAAATAGAAAACTGAGATGCATAATTCATTCAAACCGTTTCACTAAAGGTAAGTTTTGCTATTTATGATTTCCACCCATGCACAAGTTTGTTTAGTAATTTTGATTGATGTAACTTATAAAGTTTTGATACTTATAACTTTCATTCGTGCATATGTTCATTTAATAGTCTTCAATCTGAGGTAACTTATAAATGGTACTTTGTGTTTTTCTGATGTATACCTCCTAAATCTTCCATGTTTAGAAAAATATTCTGCAGATCTATGATATTTCCAATTGATAATCTACATCTTTTGGGTCTTATAAATTTACCTTCCTCAGTTGATCTCTAAGAATAAGTTCCAATTGGTAATCTACATCTTTTGGGTCTTATAAATTTACCTTCCTCAGTTGATCTCTAAGAATTAGAGGGAATATTCTCCTATTTTCTTCTAAGATGCGTAATAGTTGTTAAAAATGACTAATTTACTCTTTATACTTTGTAATCGAAACTTAATCCTAACCGTGCTTATTTCCCTCTCATCCCCTTAGCAAATAAGTGAAGAAGTTCAATAAGAAAGAAAGAAAACTTCTCTAATTAGGAGTCATTATGTATTTAGGAGTCGATATACAATAAGAGTCATTACTTGGAGTTATTTTGTTACATGTTATTAGGATTTCTTTTTCTATTAGGAATTGTAATTGTATTTGCCTATAAATAAGAGTACATAGAGAGGACTTATTAATTTTCTAATTTTCATAATTTAAATATTCTCATGATATTGGAGCCCTAAGGTTCTCAATCCTTCGTAAACTTTGGCGCCATCATCTCCGCTTACCATCAAAAGATCATCATCAACATCTTCTCCTTGTTTCTTTTCTTTTCATTTTCTTCTTTTTCAAACTTGATCTGAATTCAGATCTGTAAATTTTTTTTTACTTTTTACGTGAACTGTATTGTGGCAATACTGAACAATACCTATAAAAGGAGGTTTTGGTTTTTAAAGGTTATTCTCTTTTCGGATTTTGTATTCTTTTTGAATACTTGAGAGTTTCATGATTTTATACGAGTTGTTTTAGATCCCGAATGGGGATTCGTTATTTAGGTTATTTCTTGGGTGTTTAGATTTCAAGGAAGGATTATTTGCTTGTGTATTTTAGCGTGTTTAGATTTCGATGAATGATCATTTAATTGGATATTTTGGCCGAGGTAGGAGCAATTTTAAAAGCGCGTTTAGAGGTATGACAGAAGAGGAGTATACAAGCAAACAATTTCATATGTTTAAGCAATTTTAACAGTTTTAGATGTTTATGCAGTTTCAGGCTTTCCTGATATCATCTTCTTCCTCTCCAGATATCTTCTTCCTCCACTATTACTTTAGTCTGAACAGGTAACTCCACCGTTTGTCTTACATCATCTTCTCCACGCTTGTGGGATATAGATTTAGGAGCTTCAGATTATATGATTAGAGACCCAGGCATATTATCCTCTTGTGATTTTAGTTCTTTTCATCTATCGATCACATTAGAAAATGGTTTTATATTCTCTGTGCAAGGTATAGGTGCTGTCAATGCTACATTCTCATTATCTCTGTCATCTGTGCTTTAATGTTTTGAATTTTCTCATTGATTTGTTATCAATCAATAGGATTACTAGATACTTAAATTGCTTAGTGACATTTCCTCCCACACATTGTATATTTTAAGAACTTGGAACAAGTAAGATAATTAGCACAGGGCGTGAATGTGATGGATTATATTATCTGAAATTTAATTTCAAACCGGTAGCATGTTCTAGTTCTATATCTGTTTTATCAACATTGTCGATTAGGACATCCATCTTTACATGTGTTTAAACTTTTAGTTCTTAAGTTAAATCATATGTCTTTAGATTTTGAGTCATGTCAACTAGGTAAGCATCATCATATGCCTTATCTTGATAGAGTTAATAAAAAGGCTAACGACCCGTTTGCTTTAGTTCATTCAGATGTATGAGGTCCTTGTCCAATAACGTCAAATTTTGATTTTAAGTATTTTATAATTTTCATGGATGATTCTTCTCGAGTCACTTGGATGTATGAAAAATTGTCCTGAAGTGTTTTTTATCTTTCAAAACTTTTGTTTAAAGTGAAGAGTTAATTTAATCCCTCTATAAAAATATTGATGACTGATAATGCTAAAGTATTTTTTAGTTCATGTTTTCAAATTTCATGTCTCAACATGGTATGTGCATCGGTCCTCTTCATTTACCCAAATGGTGTTGCTGAATGTAAAAATCGACATTTGTTTGAGGTTGCACGCACATTGTTAATTTATATGCAGGTTCCTAAGGAGTTTTAGAGGGATGTGGTGGTCACATGTTATTTGATTATTTGCATGCCCTCATCGGTTCTAGACGATCAAATTTCATACTCAGTTCTATATCCATGGACTGCTTTGATTTGTTTCTTTCCCTCAAAAGTGTTTGAATTTGTATGTTTTGTACATAACAGTGATTCTCTTAGAACCAAGTTAGACCCCTGCCTGTAAAAGTATGTTTCTTTGACGTTTAGGTACTCAAAAGGGATTAAGTGTTATTGTCCAGAACTGAAACGTTTTATAATCTCTATTGATGTCACATTCTTTGAGTCCAAGCCATACTTTGACATGGAGCTCATTCTCCTGTGTTTGATGAAGACTTTTTGTATGTTTTAGTTCAAGAACATTTGGTTGATAATGCTACATCAGTAGCATTACAGAACAAGATATCTTGCCTCCTAAACATGGAGAACCAACCAAAGTCTGTACAAGACACACTTCTATTGTGCCATCGTCGTCTGTTGTTCCATTTCTGCTTCACAATCGTGTGAGAATGCTTTACCCGCCGGTAATGTTACTCGTTAATTATCGTACTGATATTTCTGACATTAACCTTCCGATTGCTCTTCGAAAGGGTAAACATACTTATACTTCTCATTTTTATCTAATTTTGTCTTTTATTCTCATTTGTCATCTTCATATAGTTCTTTTATTTTTTCTATGGACTCATACTCAGTTCTTAAGTATGTGTCAAATGCTCTTTCTATCTCAGTATGGACAGATGCCATCTACGAGGACATGATGGCTCTATAACAGAATGAGACATGAGACCTTATTTCTCTTCCTCCATAAAAGGAGTTGGTTTTTGATGGGTGTATGATGTAAAGTTGAATCCAGACGGGTCCTTAGCTACCTTGAAGGCATTACTAGTAGCCAAAGGATACAACTAAGGTTCATAGTGTTGGCTATCAGGACATGTTTTCACCTGCAGCCAAGATAGCTTCAGTCTGGATGCTTATCTCATTGGCTGTAACTCATCATTGGCTTCTGCATTATCTAGATATTAAGAATGCGTTTTCATGACATTCTTGACGAAGAGGTATATATGGAGCAACTTCCTGAGTTTGTTACTCAGGGAAAGTATAGATAAGTTGTGTAAATTGAAGTATTAAAATAGCCACCAAGAGCCTGGTTTGGATGGTTTGTATCAGTTGTTCAGGAGTTTGGTCTTTCTCGTTCCCAAAAGGATCACTCTGTTTTCTTTCGTCAGCTTTAGGGAAAGAATATTTATGGTGGTGCATTTAGATGACATTGTGATTACGGACAACAATGCACAAGGAATTATAGATCTAAAATAATGCTTTCTATAATATTTTTAGAAAAAGGACCTTGGATCTTTGCGATATTTTTTGGGTGTTAAAGTGGCAAGATCTGAAAAAAGAATCTTTCAGTCTCAGAAAATATGTGCTTGACATATTGTCTGAGACCGACTTATTAGGGTGCAAAGCTGTGGATACACGATGGAGATTAATGCCAAGCTGTTACCAGATTACGGGAAGACTTGGATAATCCCAGTAGTTATCGAAGATTGGTTAGGAAGTTGAATTATTTAATGATAACTAGACTTGATATCGTATTTGCAGTTAGTGTGGTAAATCAGTTTCTTTCGGCACCGAAGACAAGTCATTGGAATGCAGTACGAATACTTAGATACTTGAAAAAGGCTCTAGAAAAAAGACTATTGTATTCAGATTGTGATCATACTCGAGTGGCAGGTTTTCAGATGCATACTGGGCTGGCTCACCTATTGATAGTTGATCAATCGCGGGCTACTGTGTATTTATTGGGGAAAATCTTGTGTTGTGGAGAAGTAAAAAATAAAGTGTGGTATTAGGATCTAGTGCTGAGTCAGAATATCATGCGATGACAGATTTGACATGTGATTTGTTTAGGTAAAAGATCCATCGAAACTTGATTTCACTTTAGAATCATCTACGAGGGTGTATTGTGATCACATTGCTGAAAATCCTGTATACCACGAGCGCACAAAACATATCGGGTATACTGCTATTTGATGTGCCAGAAGGTGGCAGAGGATAAAATCATCTAGACTAGACATGTGTCATCAACTCTTCTAGAGATACTTACAAAACCTCTTGGGAAGACCCGAGTTCGATTTATTTGTGACAAGCTGGGCATGCACGATGCATATGCTCCAACTTAAGGGGATTGTAATTAAGAGTCATTATGTATTAGGAGTCATATTGCTACATGTTATTAGAGTTCTATTTCTATTAGAAATTGTTAGTCATATTGCTATATATTATTAAGAGTCCTATTTCTATTAGAAATTGTAATTGTAATTATCTATAAATAAGAGTATAAAGAGAGGACTCATCAATTCTCTAATTTTCATAAATTAAATCTTCTCCCCCTTCTCCTTAAATCAAACTTCTAATTAGAAAATCTAATAGAAAAAAACATGAACCCCCTCTTTTTTCACCATATTAATTCCCAATCTAAACATTAACATACCCCCAAGAACCCTATTTATTCCTTACAAACCTTGATCAAATGGTGGTCTCCCGTGAGGATGAAGCAGGTTAGGGAGACAGATCAATGGTGGTGGTGGCTATAAAGGAGGATTGGGAGAAGGCGATAACTGTGGAGGTAAAGGGGCAACAGATGAGTGAATAGTGAGATTGAGCGGTGAAGGATAGGACTATAGTTCTTCAAGAAAGTAAAAGCTACACTGGATGAGGGTAGAGAGAGGTCTCTCTCTGTGTGTAGAAATATATAAGGGAACAATGGGTATTTAATGCTTATTCCTTCCAAAATCTAACAAAGATGTAAAACTCTAAGATCTCGAAGATTCAGAGGGTTAATTCGTAATATCAATAAATTTGGGGGCATTTTTCAAAATATGGTAGATTTGGGGTTATATATCAACCTTAGTACTTTATGTGAAAGAGAATTTTTTGTTACTCTTAGAACAATAACTCCTAATTACCCGTTTACTTGTGTGGACATGTTTGCACTTTGTGTCAAAACCTAACTATCATTTTATCATTAAACTTTTCTTTTTCATTTTTCATATCTTTGTCACTCTAGAAGTCCGTATAGGACACAGACTCCACCACCATGGCTCCACTCTTCTAGAATTAAGGATACACACACATACATATATACATATACATTGTCCACACTAGTGGCCGATCGGTAAGACACTTGGTTTGCTTTCTAGTGGTCGTCAGTTTGAACCGCTCCGTGGACATATTGGGGATTAGTCTGGAGGGGTTATTTTTCACTACACAGATTTATCTGAATAGAGTGGGTCACCTCTGGGATACCCCGGAATTTATCTTCAAAAAATATATTTATACATATACATATACACATACATATTCTTTACTATTATAACCACAACCCCTTTGATTGGAATTCTAATTTGATTGGACTCACGTTCGTGTCACGTCCAAAATAATTTTTTTCATTCATTTACAAACTTTTAGTATATCTTGAAATCTAGCCATACATCTATTCCCATTTCAAAAGAACTTTTATAATTAAAAAAAAAAGTATTTATTAGATAGAGAAAGCAAGATACTTATCTCTCTTCATGATTACATATGCAAATTCTCACTGTCATCTCTCTTTTCTCTCTCATACTTGTGACAAAAGGAGAGTGCAATAAAAAATTATCACAATACCCAAAGTCTAGCCATAACATTTACATCTCTATGTCAAAAAGGGTTTGAAATAATTTAAAAAATAATATTTATTAGGGATCCTTATTCAAAAAAAATTTTGAAAAAAATAAATGTTTATTAGAGATAGTAACTATGATACTTATTTCAAAAAAGAAAATGAAGGATTTTTTTTATTAAATAGTAGAATTCTCTAAAATTAGAGAAAAATCCTATAAAGATAGGTAGTAAAAAACTTAGTAAATTTTATTTTACATCAATTCTAGTTCTATTACATGTGCGTAGCATGTGTCCAAAATCTAGTGCGCGTGTGTGTATAACATATTTCACTTTATTGTTTTGCTTCAAATCCTCATTTCCCCCAGTCAGACCATGCTGGAATGCGTGCCATTGTGCATTGGAATTTCATGTGATCATCGCCGATACTTTCATTTCACTTGCCACTTTGCAAGATCATTTGGTGGGCAATTAGGCGAGCTTACTCAGCAACGCATTTCATAAACAAAATTATATGGTTAGGCGGCTTCTTTTCCTCAGTGTAAAAATGATTCCTAAATCAGTACTTTTTTGAATAATAGAATTGAAGCGAACAGCAAAGGCATGATGGGCAAGAAAATTCTGAAGACAAGGATTTTTAGCAGTAGATGTTTGTGCAATCAAAGATGAATAATGTGGGTCTTTGCTATTGGGGTGAGCCCCTGCATACTTTGGCAAGAGGGAAGGATCAACCATGGCTTGGGACTATAGTTACAAGGCATACCTCCTTTAGCTTTAGGTCATGCTTTATCCGCCTGATGTAAGTTGCGCAGAGTCTAGAAGGTGAAATTGAGGGATGGTAAGGTTCGTTTTAAGATTCACGTTGAACTTTAAAGCATCATATAAGCCAAAAATAGCCAAATAGAAAGTTGGAAGTACAATTCAAATAATATTTTGGTTCAATTGTTGATCTCAAAAGTTCCCTCGTATATTTTGAAATCACAGGGGGGGGGGGGTTGAATAAGTGATGGCTAAAAAAAAAATCTAATCTACAAATGTTCGATGAGGAATTAAAAACTAACACACAAATTTGCAATCAACCACACAAGTAATATTAGTGAGCATATAATGTACAAGAGCAAATAAGAGAGAGTTGAGTTGAGAGAGAAATTACAAATACAAGATATTTGTTTTGAGGTTTGAGTCACTTGCTCTACGTCATCGCCTTCACCGCAATGAAAGATTTCCACTATACTTTACTCTTTTGCAACCAACCAATCCGATCCCGCAAGTTTTGGAGCAACTCACGAGCCCGCAAGCTCAATCGAGGTCGTAACAAAACTCACAATACAAGAGATGGCGATCTTCTCAAGATCACAAAGACTCGACAACACAATTCTATATTCAAGTATAGAGAGTGAAAGTTCTTCGATTGTGTAGGTGAGAAAACTCGTAGAAGATTTAGAATGAAAGGTCAAAACTAGATTTGGATGTTTAGGGCTCTTTCTTGAAAAACTCTTTGAAAATATTTTGAAAAACTTCACTAAAATATTCTTGGAGCTTAGAAGTGTATAGGACTGATGTGAATAGTGTCCCTATTTATAGAGGACCAAAAAAAAGACGTATATCCAAAATAGCCATTTGCAACTAATCTAGAAAAATTCAAAACAAATAATCGTTAAAGGCAAATTTCTGGATTTACACAGTGGACGGTCGACTGGGCGATCGACCGCCAACGGCTAGAAATAAAGCCGTTGGAGCCTCCGGCTGAAACAGAGAGCTCTGCATCTCTGGCGGTTGATCGAGCTCACAAGCCAGAGAGCAAACTTGTTGACATGCACGACTCATAATGTGCACAAGCCCGACAGAGCAATCATCTTTGCTGGCGGTCGACCGACTCCATCCAAAAATCCATATAAATATATTTTTAAAATCCTTTTAAAAATCTACTTAAATACTTTGTAAATTCTTACAAAAATAAGTCTGTACAAATTCTTTTAGACAAATACATGTGATCAAGGATCAACATAAATTATAAACATTTGCAACTTCTTTTTGCAATAATAAAAAGCTTTTTTGAAATAAATCTTTTCAAGATTGTTTTTCTCAAAAATCAAAAACTCATTTCTGTATACTTTCTTTGAATGGAATTTAAAATCAAAAACTTTTCATACTTTGAAAGAAAACTCAATATCAATTTTATGTGTGTGATTCTCAATGAGAATTCCAAACTCTAAACTAGATTTTAACAAAACTAAATCTTACATTCCATGAATTCTTCTTTTCTTTTTGTAGTGCTTCATCACATCCAAACTTTGATTCCTCGTGCTTGATTCCTTTTTGAGTATATGGTGTGTTCTTTGTGCTTGAGCTCTTGAATCAACATGTGTTAGCTTCTGACTTTGAGTCTTTTGTTGAAGCTAAACATAAAAACTATGATCTTTTTAACCTGTTCACTTAAACAATCACAAGCTCATTAGTACTATAACTACATAAGGTAATCATCATCAAAACTAGAGTGATGGACCATTGGGACAAACATATTTGTACATGTTTTAGTAAGTTTTTGAACATGTGTAATTTATTTTTCTCCACAACTTGTTTTCTTTGTCAACTTGCAGTATCATCATTGTGATCTAAGCTTTTTCCCATCAAAATGGGTCGTCTATGGAGCAAGGCTACATGAAAATTTGACAAAGTTTTACAACTGAATGTCGATCTAACATCACCCCTCTCTTAGTTAGTGCCTTGGAAACTATGAACAAGAGAGGGGGCTTGGCATAATCCTAAAAGACCAGTTGTCGTCCTAAAAAATCTCGCGGACTGGGAAAAATTCTTAGAAGAAGGGGAAAGATGGTTGATTTGGAATAAGGAATTGCATTCAAAATGATCAGTTGCCCTTCAGTTCCATGAAACACAAATTACATGCCCATCAATATAGTCATTTCCTGCTCAGCGTAACAGCCTGCTAGGTTTGCCGACAACAGAAATTTTTACATAGTTTCTGGCTAGGAATTTAGCATAGTTTCTGCTAGGAATTCAACACCAAGTTCAGACCATCGACTATGGCGGATTAACAGTTGTAACGTAGTCAAATTTTCTTTTAAGCCTTCTCATTATGGATTTTTATAGTGGTACTAACCCTATTTTATGGGGAAGTCTTAACTCATCATGATGCTTGAATTGAATTGAGTAGACTTAATGATTGACATGGATAATTGCATAAAATTTCTATTGAACAAACATTTCTTTCTTATTTGTCTGGTGTCAGCTTCAATTTTATTTATTAAGGTTACTTTTAAATGATTATGGATATGTCGGCCGCATCAATGAATTCCATTCTTCTGATTGTGGAAACTGAATTTTCCATGTTATACTTGTTCATCATTTGCAGAGGCATTGGTTATCATGAATTAATAAGGTTTTGATAATGAGATTTTCTTCCGTCTCTGTCTACAGATAGATTTGCCAGATCCTCCAATTGGAGAAGGAAAATCTTATGAAGCTTTTTGCAAGGACTTGCGCCCATCCTTAAATTGGTCTCCAGAACATGGCTGGACAGTCCCCATATCAAGGGTGATTGCTTTACTCAACCTATATTTACTTCCTGTTTTTTTTTTTCTATTTCGTATTAGTTCCTGGTATAATTCTCTTTCCACATGTTACTTAGGAGACACATTTGTAATTGATGGATCAAATTTTTATGATACCTGTTGTCAGGTTCTGCTAGGGACTGGAATACTTTGTTTTAGAAACCTATTTATGAATGGAAAATCATATTGAACATCTGACTATATTCCTTGTATTCTACCTATCTTTTAAACTGTAAAAGATTATTGAGTTTATGGAATTATAATTGGTTTGCAAGTCATTAAATTAAGGGTCTTTAAAATTGCCTGAAAACTGGTATTAGATATGTTATAGTTAAAGTTTCTTCTATAGCGTGATTTTATTATGATTATGAGTATAATTCTATTCCCAAAAGGATTGTTGAAGCCTTGTTAGAACCATGTCCAAAAAAATTGAACTCTATAAACTATAAGACCTGCAATGCTCTATGGTTCATAGTGCTAGGCAGTTAAGAATCATGTCAAAAAATAAATAAATTTTGAGTGTAGTATAAATGAGAATGTTGAGATGGATGAGTGCCAGTACACCTAAAGATAGGATAAGAAATGAGTACATTAGAAATTGGTCCTATTAAAGATAAAATGAGGGAAAAGATTGAAATAGTTTGAGCATGTGCAATGCGGACCATAAGTGTGTCAATTAGGAATAATGATAGGATGATTGTTAGTTAATGGAGCAATAATGACTAGAATGAGACCTAAACATGCTTGGACAGAGGCAATTATGAAGGATGTTCTCATCTTCAAGTAACTTACGAGATGTCTTAACAAAGTTAAAGGGAAGAAATGGATTCATTTAGCTGACCTTAAAATTTTGCGATAAGGGCTTTGTTCTTCTTATTGTTTTACACTTTATGTCGGTCATTTGAGACTTGTACTTTGCTGAAAAAGTTTACCATGTCTGAATGCTCGGTAGTGAGTCCTTTTCCCAAAGGCATTTGCTCTCACTTTTACCCAGAAAAGGTAAGATCACCAGCCATCTTATGGCTAAGATAAACTTCCCTATTTTTAAGATTAAACTAGTTTGGTGCATGATTTCACTTGTTTTCTGGGGAGTAACATTAGCACTTACTTTAGGATTGTAGGTCCTGATTAATCTTTTTGGATGGGCATACTTGCTAAATTGAATTATTACTTTGGTTATGTCAGTTCTTATTGCTCTCAATCTGTGGAGAAGCTGATATGGACATAATACAAGATGATACACAATACACATAGTATAGTAAAAAATAGTACATGGAATGACAATGATGCGGTACATGACACAACATGACTTCAGAAAACAGAAGCGTGCTTGTCTCTCAAACACCTTCATTCTCCCTAAAAAAAACCCTTTTCATTTTTTTCAAGAAGAAATGTTAGTTAACACCTTTAAACTTTCATTCTCTTTTTCATCTTATCTTAGGGTGTTTAGTCCCAAATAAGTTTAGAATTGAAATTTCAGAATTTACAATTCCCCAAGGATTTAAAATACTTGATTTAATATATTGTATTAATGAAACTAGAAAATTGCAATTTTCATATTAGGAAGTTAAATTACCCAATCCCTGAACCATAAATTCAATCCTTCTAAATTCCTCCTCTCCATAGGAATTTTAATGCCTAACCTTCTCTCTTTTTTTCTTCCATCCATCTTCTCATTCGCTTCCACCCCTACCTCATTCATCACCCTTTCGTCACATATGCAACTTCCTATCATCGTCCCCTTCACCGCTTTCATCGCCCTTACACTACCATCAATGTCGTTACCACCTTTGCCACCAATGCTGTAGCCAACACATCCTCCAATGCTGATGGCATCACCACCTCTGCTATAAGGTGCCAATGTTGTCCTCATTTTACCATTTATGCATTGCCTAATGCCCACTATCCTTGTGTTGCCCCTGCTGCTACCTCCTTTGTTGTCGCCACCCACCAGGCATTGTTACTAACGCCGCCACCACCTCTATTCTGAGGTCTATTACAATCTTAAGTTGTCGCCAAAACCATCTACACTGGCATGGTCACTTTTGTTAGATGCTACTACCACACACAAAATTGCCGCCACTTTCATCCATTGTTAGAGCCATCACCACACTCCACTGGTCCACCATCAAGTGCATTACCGGTCCACCACTACTGTTGTGTTGTCTCTATTCCCTCCATTGCCGCTTTGCTATTGCCGCTATCTCCTCTATTGTTGCCGTCATATCCACTATCACCATGCCATCACTACCAACGCCTTTGATGTAGACCCCACTAGTACCTTGCTGCTGCCAACTTTATCATTGCCACCAACACGATTGTTTGGGGTCGACTGCCAACTAAGTTGATCTGGCACCACCTTCCTTTGTCCTCTGAGGTGCTCCTTGTCTTCTTTCTTCTTTATTTATTTTTTAAATAAAAATTTCAAAATGATGGGATTCTAACCACGTGATGTCAAATAATAAGGACCACACACGCGCACGCGCACACATATACACAAATACCCCTTGCTCTCACAGACACTACTGACCCACGTGAAGTTCCACACCCCCCCCCCCCCCCCCCCCCAACCCAACTCACAAACACTACCCATCTACCTAGTTGAAACTACCAATTTAGTCTTACATGAAATATTGGAATCTCAAGTACAACCAACTCAACCAAGAGAACTCTGTTTTTGAAAGTAGGGTTGATTGTTTTATATTTCTTATTTGTTAAAGGCTAAAGTCATTCATTTGGGAGATACTTTAATAAAAAGAAATAAAGCATGCATGACCAAAGTATAATTCATTCACATAAATTATCAAGTTTTATTACACACAGACACACAAACAAAACACAGAGTTAGACTAGGCTCCTCTCACGCGGTTTAGAACCAAATCCTACCCACTGAAATTAGATGATAAGACATCTAATTTGAAGATCCACCATGTCGAAGTTGATCTATATCATTTGGAGCGATTATGAACCAAAATTTAGAGAATTTTAAGTTTTCTTACTTATCAATCAAATAACCCAAAGAGGAATTTCTAAAGTAGAGAATTATCTAGTTTGATGGCCTAAATATGACAAAATTTGATTAAGGGTTTTAGAATATATAAATCATGACTCAAGGGTTTGATTTTAATTTGTACTTTCCAAATCATAGATCAACAAAACTCTCCATTTTTAGATGTTCATTTGTAAAACCTTGATGCACATGTAAGAAATCTTAAAAAAAAATGAATTTTTTTCCTAAGAATTTTAAATTATTTAGATCACATTGAATGATTTGGATCGTTCATTATGGCTGCATGATATATGCTTTCTTATTGTAGGATCTATGCTCAAGTCCTATCAGTAGAATCCTAGTCAAACCCCAACATCCCCAACGACCTCCCCGACCCACCACCACCACCACCACAACACACACACACATCCCCCCACTATCCCACAGAATTATTCTGAATTACTCCTAATTCCTTGCATTTTGTCATTGTTGGTGATAGGAGTTTGGCAGTTCTCAGTATTGTGCTCGTTTGGTTCAGCCACTCAAACAAGGTAACTTTTGATCTCCTTTGGGATACATATTTGATAGCTTTAGCAACATGTTTTTAAATGCTAATGTGAATTTCAACTAGCTTCTGATTCACTTATACAAGTTTCTTGATGGCAGATGAAAAAACAGAAGAAGATACTTTTATGGAGGGCACCACAGGTCAGGAATAGTATGAAATATAAAGTTTAAGTTTTAAATTGATCACGTGGTTCTCTTCTCCTTCTATGTGGATATTCTCAACTTCAAGCGACCAGATTTAGTGCTCATCTTTGGATTTGTAAAGAAAATATTAGTGGTATTCCATACTCCTAATGCATTCCAAATTCCTTGCACATTTTGATTATCCTGTTTTTGTTGATGTTAATGCAGAAGGAAATGATGTTCCTATACACTTGAAGTTAGACGGTACTGCAGGAGAAAAGTACACTTGTGAAGCATCTACTTCCCATGATGAAAGAAAAGATTCATCTTTCACATCTAGTAAGGTGCCATCTAGATCATATCAATGTGGTTCTCTGAATTTTCAGGAGAAGGTACAGAGCAGGCAAAGTAAATATACGACTTCAATAAGGCATGCAGATACAGTTGAATCAGCCATTATGGAACTAGAGGAACTTGCAAACAGGATCAGGTGGATTAAAGGACTTCTGCGGTTTGGGTTTCAGTGGTCTAATGCAATGAAGCCTTCATGGAAAATCGTGAACTGTGGACCACACATACAGAGATGACTGTTCTGGAATTGTAAGTTAATTTATTTGATTTTAATCTAAAACTTTTTTCCCTTTGTAACTAATAGTTTCTTTCTCTGTGCATCCTTGTGCCTTTGTCAGCATAATCTGTAGTACTTTTTTCTCAATAGTCTTGTCATTAATAGTTTGTCACTGACCTACCTAGTTAGTGTGTAGTATATCTTCTATTATGCTTCTCTCTTTGGATGAGTAGTATATGGATTCTGTAGAACACAGTAAGAAAAAGGTGGAAGAGGGGGGGAAAAAAATTCCACGAGAAGCATAAATACGAGGTTAAACAACATTTGCTTGGAAAGTGTGCTTGACTCTCTACATAAAATATATGTGGTATAAGATTGGTATGCTGATCTTTTTCGTGAGTTCCTCATAAGCTCTAAGCCTCCAGAAATTATATAAGACTTCAAAATTTCATTTTTAATGAAATCAGTTTAATTTATTTTTATAACCTTTGGTATAATGTAGCCAGAATGTCGCAGCAAAGGTAAAGTTCAAGATATAACATATGTTAAATCTTGCATTTGTGGTATAGAATTGGTAGACTTGAGCAAAATTTTGACAAGAAAAATATTATAAATACAACTGAGCAATACCAATCTGTTTAAATTTTTAACAAGGAAATTATTATAAATACTTGAAATTGAGTCTATTTGGCTGGTTTAATTATGAAATTAAGAAGGTTTTTTTTTAAATCAGATTGATTTATTTGGTGTTTTCCCCAATTTGTTCATTCTAAGTTTTTAAATAGTGTGGAAATATGTCCTTTTATTTTTTTTCTTAGTTTTTAAAGTTTATCTATTTGAGAATTCTACTATAGAAAATTAAATTGCAACAAGGACTGGTACTTACTAGGTCATATATTTATATGTCATCAGTAACATATTTAGTTTCACTACTGTAGAAGCAGGAATCAAGGTGAAAAATATTTCTACTACTGTAGAAAGAGGAATCAAGATGAAAAATACTCTATTAAGACAGTATTTTTTTTCTGTTTTCTTTTATATTAAAGAATAATTTCTCTTTGAAATTTAGCGATCTCTGTTATATCACCATAAAGCATTCTTATACAAACAATTTAATCATGCTATTGTAATGAAGGGTATAAAGCATTATTGGAGATTGACTGGAGGAAGATGATAGGACCATATGTAAGCACTTCGGTTCAATCAGTGTGTTTTATGCCCATAAGCGTTGAATACAAGATCATCTACAAGTGACAATGAGTCGTGGGTCACTGTTAAGCAGCATTTGTTGCAAGGAGCCCGGAAGGTCAACTTGAGAAGATATATTTCATATGATGAAGAATTTGTTGGGTTAGTTTTCCTTTCAGTCCAATCCCTGATTTTACTAAACCTATTTTTGATTTCCTCTCGGGTCATTGATGGTTTTGTTACTTTTTTGGGCCCACCATTGTTCACATAGAACCACATTCTTATTACGAGAACATCATTCCGTTTGTTCTTTTGATTGCGATTGCCATATGCTAGTTGTGAGAATATCCTAAAATAATCTGAGTAGCCACAAATGCATGGACAAAAAAGAAAATTTGATTGCTTTTTTCAAAATAACTTAGTTATAACTTAGCAAAGCAATCACAGATGAGAAGTGCTACAGTGACTAAGGGCACCAACGTTATTTGGTTCCCCTTCTCGCTCATTTTGGTGGGACACAAATTGGGAGGGGGATTATATTTTCATAATTCTATGTGTAACCCTTCTTTCAAAATCTTGTACCCATTGTACACACTAGTTTTTAACTATCCATATATCCCCTGACAATGGTCAGAGAAGCTCCCACAAATTGTGGGAATATAGTTGTCTTTTGCATCTTAAGGTGCCGTAGGATTTCTAGAGGTTGGCTTACCAACATAGGTGGTCTAATCTTTTGCCTG
Source organism: Agave tequilana (assembly GCA_038442645.1). Classification (NCBI taxonomy): domain Eukaryota; kingdom Viridiplantae; phylum Streptophyta; class Magnoliopsida; order Asparagales; family Asparagaceae; genus Agave; species Agave tequilana. Next base: position 42,120 of record JAVJIF010010833.1, read on the forward strand.
TTTTTGCATTGGATAAGGCTAATAGTTATGTTACAAAAATATATCATTTATTTGTTATATAATTCTAATGTGGCCATTATAGAAATTGGTTTTTCAACCCTTTTTATTTAAGAAGAAACACCATAAGTGTGGTTGCAAAGTTTCAACTTTCAAACAGTGGCTGCCTTTAATCAGTCAAAAGATGTTTTTATCTTTTCTTGTTTGTGGAAGGTGAAAGTTGTCCTTGTCTAAATTATAGACATAATTTATTCTGGAGAAGCTTTATATTTAATAACGGGTTAGAGATAGAAAAACAAGGAATTTAACAACTATGGCAGCAACAAAGACTTTACCCCAAATCTCTAGAGTCCGCTACATTAATCTTTCTCCTGCACTCAATTCTGTTAAGACTGCTTTTCCTGTTAAATTGACAACTATTACATCTCTTCTGATACTTATTCCATGCGTATTTATGTCTATCCTTAGTTTCTACTCTACTTAGTCCATGTTTGTTTAGGTCCATCCTTAGGTCTACTCCTTTTCGCTTCACCAATTACTGGCCTATACTCTTCACACTCACTCTTCACACACACACACACACATATGATCTTCATAGCACATGTCACAGCTATCTCATACTATTCCTTCTCATCTTATCTTCATTTGAATCATATGTTACACGGATACTTCAATCAAGAAGGTGTACCTGTATGTGATACATATATGATAGTTGGATACTCGGATACTTGTGGATACTCACTGGATACTTCTATAACATATCCTAAAATTTATAAATTACCTAAGCATATTCAAAAACTTCCAAAAAAGTATCCATGACTAAGAATAAAAATCTAATGCGTGAATGATGAGGTCCATTTGATTTATAGACGTGCTTAACTAATATATCCACTTTCTTAATAAAACATTATTAATATTCTGGTAACTATTAGTAGATATTATTCGAGTTTTTTTATAATTATCAAAATTATTGTGTTTTTAACCATTACGGCCTTTCAAATCTATGTTATAGATAAATAACATTAAGTTACATGCACATATAATTTTATTATTGTTGTATCTAAATGTACTTGTACCCTGGATTTTGAAGATTTTCTGTATCCCCATTCCCATATTGTAGCGTATCCTTATCCTGTACCCGTAATAGTGCAACCTAGAATAAATCTACCTCAAACTTCTAAGTTAAAGAAATTATTTCTTATCCCATCTTCTAGTGTGTTTCAACTTAGCCATCTCAACATTCTCATTTCACCTACCCTCATTATGTCCTGCCTGAGATTGCGATTAACAAGCATAGCTGGTCGTTGAGATAGCTTGTAACAATCCTACATTCTTCGGCTTCATGGGTATTCGACAATCCCATGGTACTCTAGATGCAGTTCTCATCCTACATTGATCTATGAACAATACCATGAAGAATGATTGATCCAAAATAGAAAAGATATAGTCTCCTAGGTTTTCTTAGTAGTAAAACTATACTCTTGTTCGTTCTCATAACTTTGTTGAAGTTATGTTCCATCTATTTTGTCTCTCCTTTTTATGCTTATTCACGATCATTTAAATTATAATGCCTCTTTCTGCCCTACTGCAGAAATTTTCCCCTCTTTAGTCTTATTAACTAATGCCAATCAGAAGCAAACACAATATGCACACCTAATCTTGGATATGCTTGCCAAGTTCATCCATTACTCATACTAAGAGATGATGATTTGATCTCCATTCTTGATGTAAGCATATGGGTGATAAGTAACGGATGTCCCACTCTCCTGTTTGAAGGTTGAGAAAATTAAACTTTAGGTAATTAAAACGTCTAAATTGAAGAAATGGATTATATACATTATGCATATCACAGGAGTTACTTAGTGGACCTTTTTTTTAACTCCCTGGCTATATTGTAAACGCTGTACTTCGTAAAAACATTGCTCGTGTTCAACTCATGGAAATAAAGGAATTACCAAACCAAGCATGTATCTTCCAATGAAGCTTCATAAATAACCTGATAATATCGCTAATAGTTAAATATGAGTAATATGCTAATATATTCCACAAGTAATCAGTATGACAACACGTGTCCGAAGGAGACGAGATAGTAAAAAGAAAAAGGAAAAAAATAAAAACACGTGGGAGGATGGAGTATGCTAACTATGCAAATGCACATGCTAAAGGGCCACATACGTGGCTACATGAGGTGCTTTATGCGTTCATCCTTTAGTATATCTCTTGATGACTTCCATTGTCGCAAAAAATATTTTGTTTTTCTGCTAGTTTATTGTTCCTTGATTATAAGTTTTATTAGATTTTGGTAAAAGAGATTTGAGAGAGTAGATCTCTCAGTCTAGATTTATTATATAAGAAACATAACTGGTTGGGTTTACAATAAAAAACAACCTACTACTCGAAACCAAATAACTAATAACTCTTAACACTCCCCCTCAAGTTGGAGCATAGATATTTATTATGCTCAGCTTGTTACATAAACAAGAAAAAACTTTAGAAGTAATAGGTTTAGTGAACAATCTGCGACCTCCTTAGAAGAGGGGGTGAAGGGAGTAGAGATCAGCTTCCTAGTAACTGCATCACGAACAAAATGGCAATCCATCTCTATATGTTTGGCCCTCTCGTGGAAGACATGGTTGCTAGCTATGTAAATGACAACTTTACATTGACATCGAATCATCCCCACTGAATCCAAGTTACCACGATAAATTTTTTAGCTACATCTCACATGCTGTATAAGCCATAGCTCTATACTCAGCTTCGGTACTAGAATGAGACACAACAGTTTGTTTTTTGTTCCTCCATGTGACTAGATTTCCTCCAACATAAGTACAATAGCTAAAAGTGGATTTCTTGTCTCTCCTATCCCCGACATAATTGGAATAAAAAATGCTTCAATCCGTAGATGCCCATTCTTTTTATACAGGTGTCTTTTTCCACGAGACCTTTTGATGTAAGTCAGTATCCTCAAAGCTGCCTTCTAATGAACCTCCCTAAGTTTATGCATAAAGTGACTTACGAAGTCAACAACATAAGTAATATCTAGTAACAGTGAGATAAATGAGTTTACCCGCCACATCTCCTATACTAAGTAACATCCTCAAATACAAGTCCAGACTCATCTCATAAGTCAGTATCTGCATCCATAGGGCCCGCACTGGTTTGCAACCAAGTAGCTCAGCTCCTGTTGGAGATCTAAAGCGTAAGAAAGTTGAGAAAGAGCCACTCCCTGTGAGATGTGAGAAATTAATCCCAGAAAAGTACCAAGGTCTCCCCATGTCTTTAATTATAAAATGGGCCTTAAGATAGGCCTTGGCCTTCTCAATGCCACAAGATGTCATTACATACATTTTGAGAATTACATACCCAATTAAACAATGACAAATGAATATTGAGTGATCAGAATGACATTGCTGAAGACCATATTTACTGACAACATGACTGGATTTCTCAAACCACGCCCGCAGACTTTGATTCAGACCATATATTGCCTTCTTGAATTTACACACCATATTCTCTCTCTGAGCAACATTCCCAGGAGGTTGCTCTTCTCATCGAGGTCACCATACAAGAGTTTTTTACATCCATTTGAAAAATTGTCACTGTTGATTAACAGCCAGTGAGAACAAAAACACGTTGGAATTGAGATGAGCAACATGAGAAAAATTATTCAGATAATTCACTCCATGGGTCTGAGTAGAATCTCTAGCAACCAAGAGGGCCTTGTACCTATCCATTATGCCATCGGCTTTATACTTCACTGTAATATATAGCGACAACTAACAACAGGAAGCTCAGAGAAGAAAGCACAAGTTCTCAAGTCTAACGGGAGAGAAAAGAGCATCCATCTCCTTATCTATAGCTTGCTTCCATTCCGGGTACACTATTGTCTCCTGAAAAGACTTGGGTATAGACACAAAAGAAATAGAAAGGGCAAACTGACGAGATAATGGAGTTAAATGATCATAAGAAACAAAATTTAAAATGGGATGCATGGTGGAAGATCGTTTACCATTTCGAAGTGCAATACGAAGATGCAGAACAGAAGTAGTGGGATCCGTCTCAACTGTAAGGGGCAGGATCAGTGATCACGGGTGCAATAGTGGGAAGTGGAACATGATCAACAATAGTTGGGACTAGATTAGCTGGGAGTGAAGTAGAAGCCATTGTCTTTAAACTTCTGACATACATCTACAATGGTTTAGGTACAGTCTTCTTTTCTGAATATCCAAAAGTTATTATATGTTGAGGCACAGAAGGTGAACCAGGCGGTACAAAATACAAAACTGACTTAAAAAGGTCACATCAGACAAAGTATAGAACTGATGTAGCTGATCAAAAAAGCGATAACCTTTCTGTGTATGAGAATAACCAATGGAAAAAATATTTTATAGCTTTAGGTTCTAACTTGTCTAGTCTAGGTTTAAGGTTTTAGATAAAACAAATCAAATACACGAGGAACAACAGAAAAGGTTGGTTTGTCTGAAAATAAACAGTGAAATGGTATTTTGTCATGAAGTACAAATGACTGTATTTTATTAATTAAATGTCAAGCATAAAGAATAATATCAGCCCAAAAAGTTTTTGAAACATGTATATGATCAACAAGGTGCGAGCTACATCTAATAGATGTAGCTTTCTTTCAATTATACCACTTTATTGTGAAGTGTTTGAATAAGTTGTCTGATGTAAAATATCATGAGAAACACAAAAATAAGAAACATCATACTGAGTATATCTAAGTGCATTATCAATATGCAAAACACAAATAATGGTAGAGAAATGGGTTTTTATTTCATCTATAAAATTTTTGATAACATCAAGAACTTGGATCCTGTCTTTAAGCAAATACACCCAAAATATTCTAGAAAAATCATCCACAAATACTAAGAGCTACCGAAAAGCAGAAAGAGAAGTTACTCGATACGGTGGACCAACTTAAAAAGAGAACTACTCCTATTATGACATGACTGGGGCAGGAAGCTCGATGATGCTTTCCTAACTATTTTTGCAGCAAACCAGAGTGGAGATTACCATCATCCAAGTAGTAGAGACCTCCGTGTTCATGACCCGAACCAATCTTTATCTCAGTCTGCACACAACGGGTAGGATAAAAAATGACAATAATTATTCTGAGTAGTAAATTTGCTTATAGAAAGTAAGCTAACAAGAAATGTGAGAACATAAAAGACATTGTCTAAGCATAAATTAGTGGCATGAAAAATTCTTTTCCCACATATAGTGGAAAATGTACCATCAACAATATTAAGATGAGTATAATATTACTGAAGGAAAGAGGATGAAATTTATCCGTAATACTTGTCATATATGATGATGCTCCAGAATCTATACCCAAGGCTTAGCAGAAGAAGCAATAAATGCACTCGCACTTAAAGTAGATATGCATGGTACAATGTGCAGACTGAGATGGCTGGGAAGCCTGGAACTGAAGGAACCTATCGTAATGAGATATCTGCACAATGGAAGCAACAATGGAGAAGTACCTGCTTGATGAGTAGTATCAACCACCTGAGCCCATTCAGGTTTTCCAAATTTGCCCCACACCTCTTAGACATATGGTTCATCTGGCCACAATTGAGTGCAAGGACGTGGATCCTTGTCTCAACATCCACGGCCTCCCCCGAGTCACAGCCACGTCCACGGCCTCCACCTCGGTCACGACCTCCAACAACCATTGCGGAGTTCTCAACTCTGGAAGAAGGTGCAATAGATGATGAGGCACCACCCATGGCAACACGATGAACACGTAACAAATAGTGGCTAGAGGAACTATATCTCCCCCTAGAATCTACCCATGAACCTGAATTTCTAAGGATGCATCCAGACCAGAGGGAACTTAGCCACCCCAAGCTCCTCATGAATCGTTAGATCCAATATCTGTGACTGATAAAATTTCAACTCGTCAATAATTTCCTTCAGCTCAGAGTAGTAGTCAGTCATAGGGCGACCATCTTATTGTAGTGAGAACAATCTCTCACATAAATCAACAACTCGGGAGATGTTCTGCTTTTCTGAGTACATCTTCAAAATGCCCCATATCTCCTTCGCACTAACATGACATCAACTCTGACTTTCTCATCCATATTTGTTGATGAGCCAAGTCATCACGCTGAAGTCACTAGCCACCCAATGATCATAAGCTGAAGTACCCTTTGCAGGAGGATCCTCCGCAAGATGCTTCAGCTTCTTTTGTGAACCAACTAAGAGATGAAAAGACTGTGCCCAGAGTTTGCCATTGAGTTTCACGGTGGTGGCAAACAGTTGCTTAGACGCAGCGGAGTCGAAAATGTTATTGATGTCTTTGGAAGACATTAGTAATCAGATCACTGAAGGATGCACAAACAAGCAATAGCTAGTCAGTAGTAGTCAGCACCTCAATAATCAATTGTTGTAGGCACAAAAGCAGGACAACAGAAAGTAGATGGCCTCGGCAGAGTTTGTTGAAGCATCAAAGGATCATCAGCAAGAGCAGAGCAGTCAGGCCACGACAGGGTCACACATAGGTAGCAGAGGTCTCAGCAAGGGTCAAACAGGGATGGAACCTAGGCGCCGAGGCTAGTTGCTGATTACAGAGGCCACAATGAGGTAGGAAGACTCGGCAAGGCTGTTAGGGGTGTGCAGGGAGGTTGGCGAGGGTTTTAGGGTGGCGTTGAAGCTTCGGCGAGGAGGCTATGCTTCGGGGACACGTGTGCCTCCAGATGGCCTCGGCGGGTCACCCGAGGCTGCAGGGCTGTCTGGCGGCTTTGCGTGAGGCAGCAGAGACCTCTGGTGAGATTGCAGAGGTGTGGAGAGGGGTACGGGTGGTGGGGTATGGTTGTGGTGGAGGCGCAGGTGAAAGAAGATTAGGGTTCGGTTTGGTACGCTCTGATACCATAATAGATTTTGGTAAAAGAGATATTGAGAGAGTAGGAGATCTGAGAGATGTTGGGTTTACAGTAGATAAACAACCCAATAACTAAAAACTCTAACAAGTTCTATTTCATAATATTTGAAGTTTATCATGTTATGGTATTCAACAGGATACTATGAAAATCTTGTACATTCTCTAGTGGCCTCTGGATTCATAACTATAAAGCTTATGGAAAATTATTGTTAGTAGTGTTTTGTTATTTTTCTGTCAATGCTATTTCTTTGTGGATGTTGGTTTCCCTAGTTATTTCTTTGCAATCACTTTATTGCATAGTTCCAATAATTTTCCTTTCGATCTAATTTGTATCCCCATCCAGTTGCGCAACCACAATGAGTATTCCCACCCATCTTTTTTCTATTTACTATTGCTTGATTTATAAGGCAGACTTCATTCATGCAACCCAAATATTTTTGGATGTCTTTATCAGTTGAGATATAAGTATACATGTATAAAGATCTATGTATATAGCTGTTTGCACTTTGTTCTTATTTTCAACCACACCATTCACTTGTATTTTTAATTTTTAACCGCTATGTTAAGTGCTTTGTTTTCTTTGCCAGCTCTGCTGACGAGTATCTTTTAATCTGTTGTTCAGGTTAGCATTTCTCTTATACTCTTCTAACCTGCACAGATTGAGTCAGAAGGTTATTTGGTGAAACAAAGAAGACAAAATCCGCTATCTCTGGGTGTTGCATATTTCCTGGTTGATATTGCTTGGGAGGTTTGATATACACTTGTTCAGAGTCTGAGCCATGCTACCCTGGAGGCTCTTTTATTTGGAGTTGAATAGCCTTAAGACACTTGGTTCCAACTCGATACCTTGACTGGTGATGTCTCCATGTAGTACCATCATTCTTGTTAATGCTCAGGATGAATTAATGAAGTTTTTCCTTTGTTCTATCACTGCTAATATGAATTAGTGAGATTTTGTAACTTCTTTAGCTATGGCATTTGAGATGGTTTTGTCTAATAGAAATCATTGTGCTTGCTGGTTTGTAGTTTTATAAACAGGATGTACCCCTGAGCTGAGGAGGCTACCGGTGCTTGGTTTCACCGCTCTTTCTCTTTCTCTTCCTCTTGTGTGCCATGCGTGCATTGTTGAAGCCTTGGTTTCACCCCTTTATGTCATGGTTAATGATTGTCAAATGAAGTTATTTACAGACAATTCCAACTAATGTTTTTCCATGAATGGGCTCCTTAAACGAATTTTCGCATGTCTTTTTGGTTTTTTCAGGACTTCAACATGAGAATTCTTTTTGTCACAGGCCTTAGCGGCTATAGATTTGATTTGATTGTCGAATATCTGTTAGTTTAACAGTGAGGCAGATTCAATGGCTAATTTTATAGATTTGGCTGTTGGATATCTCTGCTAGTATCTAGTCTACTTTGATTATCTAGTATATATTTAGATTAATTTAATTACATACTAACTTGCATTATTACTTTACTTGTAACTACTATCTAGTCTACTTTGATAGACCTAATTCATCTCAACCTATCGTCTTTCTTCTCATCTGATCACCTCACTCACTACTCCCACAATCACTTCTCAGATTTTGGTCTTGTATTTTATGTTTCAATGCATGCAGTAGATACATCTCCAGATTTTGCTTGTAAATAAATCTATTTATCCGTGAAGACATGAATCTTAGTCTTTTACTTGAACTTTTCTTGTGTGAAGTACGTAAGACTAGGCACAAACTTAAATCATGCACGAATTGACCGGCATAATTCAAGCACGAATGGATGTACAAATGAGCCAGTCCAACACTATCACGCGAATTGGTACATGAGTTCATAGTTCTAAGCTCATACACTATACGCCATGATTGGACCTAGTTATTTTTACGTGGGCTGTTCCTGAGCTTGGTTGGGGACACAACAATATAAGCTATGGCCTCGACTACCTCGACTGCTTTTTGCAAGATGAGAGAGGATTTGAATCCGAATCATTGTAGACTCAACTAGGGTGGCATAATAGGCATGTTGCTTGGCAGCGCCAGTTAAAAAGCATGCCTGGTATCTGTTCTCATGTTACCAAGTTTTTTTTTGATGATTTATGCAAGCTCGCTGGCTAGATGCATCAACAATTTCATGAAATGAAACTCATGCAATTTTGATGTCGGACAGAATGGGTTCTCTCAATGCTATTTGTATGATTCTTGAAGGCTTTCAATATTCGTAGAACTGCATTGACAATATTGTTTATTAGGTTCTCTGAGATATTTATTTGAGACGCATAAAAATTCTCCTTTTCTGATAGACATTATAGCAGCGTTGGCTATGATGGGATTTCTGTCGCCTTTTAGATCTAAATTGACACTTAGATATTGAAGGAAACTGAATTTATATTTAAATTAATTTTATTCTTCACACTATTTAATTTTGATGTAATATTAGCTAAATTATCATGAGTAATCTTCCACCAGATTACTGAAAGTTAAGTATAATTGAAAATTGGAAAGGTGAATTGTTAGACAGCGATCATAAAAATTTAGAGTAAAGGCAAAAAGAGAAAATGAAAAGATGAAAATATCTTTGTTTCTGTAGATCACGAGCATAATTTGAAGATACTCCTTATTCTGATTATGCCATTTAAAATGAATGAACCGAACAATTTCAATAGGTGAGGTTTTATTTTAAAATTTAATCTACAGTTCGATAAACAAGTCAACTCACAATTGCTTAACATGAAGAAACTGTAGGTGCTTTCATTTTCTGGAATGATAAGAAAGAGGATAAGAAAATTTATATCTAAATGTTTGGTCTCACTACTAGCAATTCTCATTCGATCCCATTATATGACAAACAGAAAATACCGCATGAAATAACATGTACATCTAAAACAATTATTAGAGGATATGTTCTAAAAAGCTTGGACAAATGTCTTTCACAAGTATTAAATGGAATATTGTTGAGACCTGCTGGAAGATTTGGAAAATTTAGATGGGATGGAAATTTATAGTCTTACTTCTAGCAATTCTCATTCGATCTAATTAGATGGCAAACAGAAATAGAGAATTATTAGAGGATATGTTCTAAAGAGACATGGACAAGTGTCTTCAGAAGTGTTCAAGGGAATGTTGTTTAGACTTACTAGAAGATTTGAAAAATTCAGATGCTGCGGAAGATTTATATCTAATGTTATGTGGTCTCACTTCTAACAATTCTCATATGACCCTGTTACATGATAGACAGAAAATGTGGGCATGGAATAACATGTACATCTACAAGAATAGGATATGTTCTAAAGAGGCTTGGACAAGTGTTGTGACGCATCAAGCCGGCAGGTACGGAGACGTCATTGCGACGTATATACGCAGGACGACCCTCACATATATACGTTAAGCATCAGTACAGGCAAAAATCAGAGTGCGGAAGCACAGTAGTAATATACATTCCAACAGAAAAGTACAAATACATAGTTATCACAGAGAGTGAACAATATTAAAGAAATATTACATCACCAGAAAATATAAAAGTACATTATACGAAGAGATAAACATAACAAAAACTGAGAGTGCTCACGAGCAGCAAGAGGGGCCTCGAGAGCCAATTAGGAGAAGAGCTGGGGGGAAGAGCTACGGCGATGTCCAACTTCTGCTGCACTCCGATCGCCATTGAAGGATCCACTGCGCACTCTGATCAGTTACAGCAAGGCCACCATGGTCCAGACTCTAGGATCTGGACATGAGGATTCAGGGTTGTCAGATGCAACCCAACGAGTACATATGATAATGCCAAGTGGCATGCATATCAGACACACGTGTCCAGGAAGGTGTATCGTGAATATAAGCACATATGAACATGAAATAAGATAGTAAGTAAAATAATAACAGGAAAACCAGTTATACAAGCCCACATTACCGATCCGTGAGATTAGTACGTCGAAAGAATAATCCAAATAAGGAAACCCTCATATATATACCTTACACCCCACGTCACTGTAATATGATTTATATAACCTGAATTTGTCTTCACAATACATAATAATGAAATAGTATGAAAACCCAAAAATAAGCAATCAAGTAATTCAACAAAGTAGCACAAGTATTATGTGTAAGTGGTAGCAGGATAATGATTGTATCACAGGTCTCCAAGTATAGATCAAGTGTATAGCTAGTCAGATATCAGGAGCATGCTATTATTATGTTATTAAGACTCATCTGATTTGTATACATCGGTATGTGTCCCATTCCACATACCTCAGCATACAGACCAGAGAGTAGTTATTAGAAACTGATAGAGATCGACAAATCATGCTTAGAATGGGTCCCATACATACCCGGGACAACGGTAAAGGAGTATCCGTACTGAGCTGGAACGTACCGCTAGGTACCGGGGACTTATTGTACTTCCGAACAGGAATAGGATGTCACCGCTCCCACAGGAATAGGCCAGGGCTTATGGCACACCCGCAGGCAGGGGAGTAAGGGTGCAGTACCCCCAAACACCTGGTGGCCTCCAAGTTGAATCCAAGTATGTGGCCGCGCGACACTTTAAGATCATCATAAACATGGAGACTATATCGGTACTCATCAGTTTCCCTCATACCAGTGTAAATTGTTCAATTATTACAATTGTCCAGTGATAATGTTCACAGGGTATTCACAATAATCATATATTCATGGTTATCCAATTATGGGAATCAACAAAAGTATAGTATCAGGAGTCTCTCCTTTTTAGGGGTTCAAGTATACAAAAGTTCAGGAGCACAGGAGTTCAGGAGTACCAAATGCCTGGTAACAATATAATAATCATGCCAAGTCCCCGTAAAAGTGATAATCATGTGCAATGTAATACAAGTGTCAGGTGTAATAGTATCAAGTCAGGTGTCACAATATCAGGTCAAATGTATCAGTACCAGGTGATAGCATATGTCAAGTATCAAGTGATAGCATGTCATTGTCAAGTGTCAAATATCAGGTGTCAGGTGTCAAGTAATAACATGTCAAGTACCAATGTCAGATATCAAGTGTTAGGGCTCAAGTGTCAAGTATATACATATCAGGGTCAGGTAATTAACATGTAGGTATCATGTGAGTTGAATACAGGGTTACAACATCATATGTCAGGTAATCATCCGGTCATATAATATGATACAGGAGAACAGTATAGTTAAACATTTCAAACTCTTCACAATCATATCTATAACAATAATAAATTAATCTATTAATTAGCCATGCGAAGCCGTGCGAAGCGGGAGTGTATCCAGGCACATCCGATGCAAGTATAATGTCAGTCTAATGATTTATAATAACGGCCAATAGGTATTCATATAACATGTTAATTTTAGAAAATCACTCGCATATCATATATCAACTCGTATAATGACACATCATGAATTAAAAAGCAGGATATAATTATTAGGCATGTAACGATGGTAACAAGACATTCGCATATCAATATATCATGCAATAGACGTTAAATAGCAATCACTAGGTATGAAATGATGATAGCAAAGCACTCGCTTAAATTTATATCAAGCCTAGAATAGAATGAGCAAGGTATGAGGCAACACAAAGTACTTGCCTAAAATCACCAAAAATGCCATAAAATCCCAGAACACCATAAACACGCACACGCTACTAATCCATATAATATATATATATATATATATAATATATATATATATATATATATATATTAGAGAATAAGAGAGGAGAGAGAGAGAGTTATTGGAGAGAGAGAGAGATATGAAGGGGGTAATTAGGGAATGAAGGAGAGGGTAAATAAGGAAAATAAGAAAGAGGGGTAAAATAGGAAAGAAGGAAAAGAAAGAAAGAAGAAAAGAAAGAAAGAAAGGAAAGAAAGAAGAAAGAAGAGAGGGGGAGCTTGGGTGGCCGGCGGTGGCACCGCCGGAGGGGCGGCCGGCGAGGAGGGGTGAGAGAGAGTGAGTATGTTGGTGGGAGAGAAGGAGAAATGGAGAAGATTAGGAAGGAGGAAGGAAAGAAAGGAAGGAAAATAAAAGAAGGAGAGGAAGAGTATGGGGGAGAAGTAGGGGGAATGGTGCAGCTGCTGGTTTGCAGGCAGCTGTGGTTGGCTGTGGTTGCAGGGATGGGGGGCATGGGGAGCAGGTAGGGGAAGGAATGGAAGAAAGAGAAAAGGGAAAAGAAAGAAAAAAAAAGGAAAAGAAAGAAAAAGATGGAAAAGAAAAAGAAAGTGTAAAATAGGTAAAAAATATATATTATTAAATAATAAATAAGTAGAATAAGTAAAGGAGAAGAGAAAGAAAAAGTAAGAAAAGAAAATATTGGGGAAATATTATTATTTAAATATGGTAAAATTTGACTGTTTCAGAAACACTCCAAAAAATTCTCAAAATAGAAAATATTATTTTAAGATGCTTGGTAAAATCGGATTCGAGAAATTCAATCTGGTTTCAAATTAAAAATCTTAAAATCTTCTGGCGATACCGGTCGACACTAAAATCGGTTAAATTTTGATAAATTCAGAAAAATCTCAAAAAATTTATTTAGATAGAAAATGAGATTTTAAGAAGTAATGTGAAAGTCATTTCTAAAAATTCAACTTCATTTGAAAACTAAAATTCGGGAATCGGTCAGCGATGCCAATCGACACCGGTTTTGAAGATTTTGCAGAATAATTCTGAAAAATTTCAGAAAATCATAAAAAATCTAAAATATTGGAAAATAGTGTTTGAAACTGAAATCGGTCAAATCGAACTATTAGAAAGGTCAAATCAGGCAGTATGCTAGTATTGGGTTTCCGGTCCAGGTCAGGGCTGACTCTAAGTCTGAGAATTCAGATCTGATACCAAATAATATAAGCAATCACAACCCCAAAATAAATACAGGAAGAAAATTGAAACAATATAGTCAAAAAAATTTGGGACACGTATCTGGGTACGTATCCCAAGAACAGGGTGCTACAATCTATCCACTTAACAAAAATTTCGTCCTCGAAATTTCTATAAGGAAGTGAACACGAAAGAGAATAGGGTCAACGATGATAATATGATAAAGTGTGAAGGGATGGAGGAAAGAAGCTGAAAGGAAAAGATAGAAGGGTCTCAGGATCCAAG